>CAUOFW020000985.1:0-154404 GCA_963454935.2 Ilex paraguariensis
CATCAATTTTCGCATTCCTACCTTACTTTACCCACAAAAAATATATTTAATTTTTTTATATTTTTTTTAATAATTATAAGAGTATTTGTGTGGTATAATTTATATTATAACATTGTTATTGTTGTGGGTGTTTGATTTGCGAAATTATAGACTTGTTTTTTGTGTAGATTACAAGATTTGTGGTGAACTAGTGATCTATTTGAGCAGTTATGATTTTAATGTGTTTCATATGATTTAAACTTAAAATAATTGTTTGTATTTGTGTAACAATTATAATGGATTGATGTTCATGATTTTTTATGTTTTATTGTAATTGTTGTTGTAGTTGTTTTAGATTTTAGTGTTATTGATTTATTGTGTTGTTAAATTGGTGCATGTTATTTAATTGAATTGTTAAAATGATCCAAAAATTAATAGTTACAAAAGTGTTTACCCGATTTCCTACGCGACTTCCTACCCAATTATTCGGGTAGGAATACCACTCCTGATCGGATAGGGTAGGCCAAAAAAAAATTCTTCCGCAAAATATCGGGTAGAAAGACGAAAGACAATATTTTCTACCTGTAAGATAGGGTGAACACCCCTACTTATTTACATACCAATATATTTTTTATCGTGTAAACCAATAAAACTAGTAACAATTACTAATTCATTACTTCTACTTTATGTTTCGAGCACTCGAATTGATTTTGTTATGAGAAAGATTAAGTAAATTATTTATACTATTAATTAAAAATAATATGTTACCATTAATTTAATACAATATCTAATTAGTTATTAAGTGCTTTGAAAAGTGAAAAAATTCACTTAAAAAAATATAAAATGCCTCAGATCTGTCGCTTTAAGCCTCAAGCCGGCCATGATTAGCTTCTATGAAATTTTAACTAATTTGTAAAAATATAATAGATAGGATGAATTACATTGAGACCCCCTCAATTTTTGTGAAATAAAACGAAAACCTCTTGGCATTTAAGAAATGATACAGAAACCACTCTATAGTTTTTTTATATGATTTTCCACAGTTGAATTTGTATATAATCTTCTAATGGTGAAAATTTAATAAGCAATTTCAGTACCCAACTAAAGCAGCTCAATAACCACACCAGGCTACTAACATTTGACGTGTTATCTGTTGGGCCTAGTAAGTTCAAAAAATAAAAAAAAAATGTTGGGGCTGGGATGCCAATTTTACGGCACGAATTCGAAACCATACGAAATGAAATAAAAAATGATATGATGAACTAAGAGGATTTATTTGAAAGGGAATAACACGTTTGGCCGGTATTAAAAACAAAAAATGAGCATTTTATTATTTTTAAAATTTCTTTATATGATACTGAATGAACTGTTTTACAATTAAATATTTTTTTTTAACACGAATATGATACAAATCAAAATGACACGACTTAAAAATAAGACATACGACACTAATACGCTGTTAGCTAGGGGGGGGGGGGGGGGGGGCAGATAAGTTTGATTTCATCGGCATAATTCGGGACAGTAACTTTGGCTTTTAATGCTGAATAGCCTTGAGAGATTTTTCCATCTCGCAAATAAAATTTTCAAGTATTTTGAATTTCATGAGTCTGCCTTTCTTCTTCCTTGAAAGCTCCATTGCAATAATTTATGGGCTTTGCTACGCTGCCCAAATGGTATACCAAATGGGTTATCAAATAATTTATACAATTTACCCTCTATACTTCAATTATTATAGTAGCTACTCCTAGTCTTTGGAAATATTATTTTATCCTATAAAATGCTTTTCCAGTTGGCTTTTAAGTTTTTGAGCTTTATGTTTTCTATAATTTATCTTCCAAATTAGCAATCTAATTTGAAGACCAACTACTCTGAAGTTAAATACGGTTGCTGGCCTTGATTCTAGTTCGTGTTTTTGGTGTTCTAATGTTTCAATCTCTCTTTGTAATACAATCAAATTATGATAAAGCTTGTCTCTAATTTATAACATGCAAATAATTGAAGAGCTACTTAGGTAAATAATCAAAACCGCATATGCCTTTCAGGTTCCACCTCACTTCCTTCTTCTTCACCTTTACTTCTTGAAGTCTACTACCCATTTCTGTTCTGTATCTCAAGCGAGATTTTAGATATTAGGACTTGTCTTCGAACTACTGGAACAATCTACACGGCACCTCCTGGCCTTTAACAGTTTCTTTTATTCTCACAACAGCCCAGTGATCTTTATCTCTCCTTTGATATAGAGGAAAGACATAGTAAGGCTATTGGAAATGACAATTGAAGAAAGATATAAACTGTAAGGGGTTTTCTTCTTCTTCCCCTCCACGGAAGGTTTTTGGCCAACCTGCGCTGAGTCCTCCCGTAACTTTTTATCTCTAGTCCCACGTCGGGAAAGACTCGTCTCCCCCCTGCCATATAAGTGAACATTTAGTATGGAGGAGGTACCTCCTAGCCACCTAGTAAGTGTTCACTTATATGGCAGGGAGGGAGACGACTCTCTCCCGACGTGAGACAAGAGGTAAAAGACTACTGGAGGACTCAGCCCAGATCAGCCAAAATCCTTCTGTGCAGGGGAAGAAAACCCCTTACATAAACGAAGACGCGATACTGAAAGGTTTTATTCCATAGAACTAGTAGTGAAGTTATTTTGTGGATCTTCTTTCTTATTCATATAACTATCTAAGAAAAGATGAAGAACTCTGTTTTACAGTTTTGTTTTCTGAACAGGGGAGCTATTATGATTGCAATGTAAAAATCTTGCAATGGTCAAACTGTTGACTCTTGAGCTATGTATATATAGGACATCATTTCGTAATTGATTATATATTTCGTAATTTTGAGCTTTTAAGAAAAGAAATCCATTTTTTCACATATGGTTTTGGCACATATTGTAATTGCCCATCTATATCCATACAGTAGCAGTAGTTTATTTTATTTATTTATTTTTTTTTTTGATGTTTCTTGTAACAAGTATTGTGCCTTTGTTTATACTATAGCTGAAAATGGTCATAGCAAAGAGGGCCCAAACGATCAAGAATTAGATTTACCCTCGTTTGACTTGGCTGCTATATCCATTACTACTAATAACTTTTCAACAAATAACAAACTTGGACAAGATGGTTTTGGTCCAGTTTACAGGGTAAGTTGCATGCAACATGCTAATGACTAGAGGATGTTAAAAGACACTAATTTATTCAAGAATCACTCTTTCTACAATTGGTAATTTTCAGGGCACTTTAATAGTTGGTCAAGAAATTGCTGTGAACAGACTTTCAAAAAGTTCAAGACAAGGATTGACGGAGTTAAAAAATGAAGTAATACTGATTGCCAAATTTCAACACCAAAATCTTGTAAAGCTTCTTGGTTATTGCAATCAAGGAGAAGAGAAAATGTTGATTTATGAATACTTGCCCAACAAAGCTTGGACTCTTATATTTTTGGTTTGAATCTCAAAAACTAACAACTTTCAAGTAAAATAGTGCATTTATTGTTTTCGAAAGTTTAATGCCTCTAATTGGTTGTTATGAGAGAATAGACTAATTTGATACATGGAAAAAATTACCAGATGGAACAAGAGGTAAAATTTTAAAATGGCCAAAACGCTTTCACATCATATGCGGAATTGTTCAAGGGCTTCTCTTCCTTCACCAAGATTCAAGATTGAGAATTTTTCACAAAAATCTCAAAGCAAGTAATGTGTTACTTGATAATGAGTTGAACCCGAAAATATCAGATTTTGAGATGACTAGAATTTTTGGAGATCAAAGTGAAGGAAATACTAATAAAGTGATTGGACATAGCATGTCTAATTGTCTATGAACCTTTTTTTTTTTTTTTTTGATTGCTGGAATACTATGATCTCTTTTAACATGTTTGACGTTTAGTTGAGGGCTCACCAGTCACCACCACAAGAGTTGGGACAGACAATTTAGATTTCCAAGTCAATTTGGCTTGTAACGCTGAAAAGTCTTGACAGATTATTCTGTCTGGCAAACAAATTCTTCAAGTCTTTCGACTTTCATGAGTCTGTCTTTCTTCCTCCTCGAAAGTTCCATTTCAACCATTCATTCACCCACGGAAAAAGACACTGTAGTGAAGCCTTTGTGATACTGCTTTCCTATGCCTGGAGGATGAGGGTATTGAAGCCCCAGCTCGGGTGGTCCAGTTCACTGGTTTAATTTCCTCCTCTTGTGGGATACTTGTGTGTTGTGTACAAGTCAAAAATGTGTGTTTTCTAACTCATTCTACCAAATTACACCAAAATATAGCCTTTTTCTCTTAACTTGCAAGGGATTATCAAAGATTAGAGAACATTAGAGATCATCAAAATGAGCAGTCTTTTGTTTGTTCAATTTTATGTTTGCTTTTGTTGTTTATTATCGAAAACCTCTGCTTTAACTGATACTATCACTCCAACCTTATCTCTTAGTGACGGCAAGACCTTAGTTTCAAAACATGGAAAATTTGAACTGGGTTTTTTCAGTCCAGGCAGTTCCAAGAACCGGTACTTGGGAATTTGGTACAAGAATATCCGAGTTACAACTGTTGTTTGGGTGGCCAACAGAGAAAGACCAATTAAAGATCTCTCCGGCACATTCATGGTCAACAGCTCGGGCAATCTTCTTCTTGTCAATAGCCCTAATGGTGTTGTTTGGTCATCAAATTCATCGGGACAAGTCCAGAATCCAGTCACACAGCTTTTAGATTCTGGAAATCTTGTCATTAAAGAAGAGAAAGATGTAAATTCAGAAGCATATGTGTGGCAGAGCTTTGATTATCCATGTGATACATTGTTACCAGGTATGAAGCTTGGATGGGACTTAAAGGTTGGTCTGAACAGGCGGCTATCTTCATGGAAGAATTCCGAAGACCCTTCACCTGGAGACCTAACTTTAGGCATAGAACTTCATGAATATCCTGAGGGAGTCATCCGGAAGGGCTCAACAAAGTACTTTCGAACTGGCCCCTGGAATGGCATTCGAATTAGTGGCACACCTAACTTAAAGTCCAATTCCTTGTATTCATTAAATTTTATCTCTAATGAGGAGGAGGTGTACTACACCTATCAGTTCTATAATGAATCTATAATCGGAAGCCTTGTTTTGAACCAAACCACCTCCTTGGTGGAGCGCCATATATGGTTGGAAGCTGAACAGATCTGGAAGACTGTTTCATCAAGACCGCAAGACTATTGTGACGATTATGGTGCTTGTGGCGCCAACGGATTATGCAACATCCTTGCCACACCTGTTTGCCAATGTTTGATAGGATTCAAGCCAAAATCACCGGACAGATGGAAGTCGATTGACACGTCACAGGGATGCATACGCAATAAGCCTTTGGACTGCAAAAGTACGGAAGGCTTTAATAAATTTGTAAACTTAAAATTGCCAGATACTACTAATAGTTGGGTGAACAAAAGTATGAACCTTAGTGAATGCAGGGAGAAGTGCTTAAACGATTGCTCTTGCATGGCTTATACAAATTCGGATATTAGAGGAACTGGTAGTGGTTGTGCACTATGGTTTGGTGATCTGATTGATATCAGACAGTTCCCCACTGACGGAGGCGATCTATATATAAGAATGTCTGCTTCAAGCTTAGGTATCTGTCTTTCTTTTATTTTTTCTGCTCTTTCATGTGCTTTTTTATTTTTTCTGCGTAAATGTGACTGTTTGCTTCCAGAAGGGACAAAGAATGGGACTACAGGGAAGTCGGATCCTGGAGAGGCAAAAGATGGTACCAAATGGATCATACCAGTTACTGTTGTAGTCCCCATTGCAGTAATTTCTGGGATAATTCTTGTCATCTATTACAATTGGAAGGGCAGGACAACAACAAAAGGTAAAATCTTAAACTACTAACATGCTCGTTCCCACATGCAAATTAGAAGACATTAATAGGTATATGCTTTAAAAGTTTTGTTTTCTGAACTGGGAAGCATTGTCAAACTAACTTCACATTGTATTTTAAGAACTAAATAAATTTACAGACATTCAAATAGTACCCTTGGCATAGTAAAACTTCCATACTAGAATTTACTTGAAATTATAACATTCCTTGATGCTATATTTCTAAATTTTTGAGCTTCTAGTGTAGGAAATCCGTGTTTTACATGTATGATTTAACCATTTGTTTACTTATGTTATTTATCCTTGTGGGTGTTCCCTGTAACACGTATTGAAGAAGGGACAGATGAAGATCTAGATTTACCCTCATTTGACTTGTCTACAATATCTATTGCTACTGATAACTTTTCAATAAATAAAAAGCTTGGAGAAGGTGGATTTGGACCTGTTTACAAGGTAAGCTGCTAATGACCATAGGTTGCAACGAAACACTAGATTTATTTGAGAATACCAATCTTTCAACATTTGGTGATTTTTCAGGGAATTTTAGTGGATGGCCAAGAAATTGCTGTAAAGAGACTTTCAAAGAGTTCTAGACAAGGCTTGATTGAGTTCAAGAATGAAGTGATACTAATCGCCAAACTTCAACATCGAAATCTCGTAAAGCTTCTTGGGTATTGCAATCAAGGAGAGGAGAGAATGTTGATTTATGAATACTTGTCTAACAAAAGCCTGGACTACTATATTTTTGGTTAGAATCTTAAAAAACAAACAACTTTAAGTAGATTGGTACATTTCTTCTTTTTTTAGGATTTAATGTCTTTGACTTTTTGTTGTGTGTACCGAAGTTGGAGCAAAGACTAATTTGATAAATGAAAAAATATTAACAGATGAAACAAGAGGTAAATTGTTAAATTGGTCAAAGCGTTTTCACATCCTTCGCGGAATTGCTCGAGGGCTTCTCTACCTTCATCAAGATTCGAGACTAAGAATTATTCATAGAGATCTCAAAACAAGTAATGTGTTACTTGATAATGAGCTAAACCCGAAAATTTCTGACTTTGGGTTAGCTAGAATTTTTGGAGATCAGGGTGAAGAAAATACAACGAGAGTGGTTGGGACATAGTATGTCTACAAACCCATTTTTATTCTCTATAACACCATAATATACTTATATGTGTTTTGACTTTTGATGATGTTATGCAGTGGTTATATGGCACCAGAATATGCTATTTATGGAATGTTCTCGGTAAAATCTGATGTTTTCAGTTTTGGTGTTCTTCTATTGGAGATATTAAGCGGGAAGAAGAGCAGAGGGCACCATTTTATTCTTATTGAACTCGTAAGTGTTGAGAATATAATATTTATATAGGTTCCTTGTTGTAAAATATTGAATCACAACGTGAGCTTAATCTTGTTATAGGCGTGGAAATTGTGGACGGAAGAGAGGGCACTTGAACTGATCGATATATCAGTTAAGGACTCGTGCAATTTACCTGAGATATTCAGATGCATCCATGTGGGTCTCTTGTGTGTGCAACAGCTTCCAGATGACCGGCCGGACATGTTATCGGTGGTTCTGATGTTGAGTGGTGAGAGTGCATTGCCTCAGCCAAAGCAGCCTGGTTTCTTGATAGAAGTACAGAATGAAGCTCATCCCTCATCAAGCAAGCATGAATCTTGTTCAGCAAATGGTATGACTATTACATTGTTGGAGGCTCGTTAACAGATTTCCATGTTGTTGCCACATAATGAACTGATCAATAATGTCAAAAGAATCGGACGAGGCTGACACATTCAGTCGCATCACGTTTAATTCGCGACATTTTCAATTTCAATACATTTTCATTCATTGTCTGAAAATCATTTTGTCACGGTGTTTTGATACATCTCAATGTTGTCCGAGTCGAGCATTCTTGAACCATATGTTAAGACAGAAAAGGGATAACATTTTGTCAATATATATGACTTTGTGGGCAAAGGCAACAAAATTGCACGTGATTGGGGTGTGGTACAGGCAACTAATTTTCACAAGTAAATTACATTTTACTCCCTTGAATTATTACCCTTATTTCATTTTATACCCTTAACTATAAAATTTCTCACATTGTACCCTAAAGTATTAATTTTAGTTATATCACTTTAATAGATAATGACAAATTTAAAAATCTTTCAAAGCCAAAAAATTTTCTTCCAAATGTCTAGTACTATTTTATTTTACCATTTTTGCAACTAAATGATTACTGGAAAAAATAAAAAAATAAATAAAAAAGGTCGACCAGAGGAAAAAAAATTTTGAGCTTAGGAAGGACAAAGTCATAGATAGGTATTTTTCTTAATTTTTGACCTACACATATTCAATAAACAGTTGCTTATTGATAGTACAAACTACTCACATGTGCATTTACCGTCAAAAAAAATTGACATTCGTTTAAAGTGGTATGAAACAAAATTGATATCTTAGGGTGTAATATACGAAATTTTATAATTAAAAGTATAAAATAAAACAAGAGTAATTGTTTAAGAAGGTCAAATGTAATTTATCCTTCTTTCTTTTTCATTTGTTTTTTCCCACTAATAACGGAGATTTGGTCGGTCAGCAACCAATGGTGTGTCATCTTACCCTTGTCCCTACCAAAAAGACTAGCAAAAGTCGAACAATTGAAGCCAAAAAGGTATGAACCTCTGGACTTTTAACAGTGTTTGGTTAACTTCTTGTGTGATCCAGTCTCGTCAGGTCTCTGACTGGTCAAATCCACTATGAATCTGATTGGTCCTTTCCCATTCCTGTCCATATTAAAACCAAAATTCTAAACAACCTGCCAAAATAATTTAGATGGAAAGACTTAAAAAGAGTGATTGGCTCGAAATCTCAAGTTAGAATATTAAAAGAAAGCTCCAGTTCAGTTGATAAAATTTATTTTGTTAATGATTGTATATATTTAAAATTTATATAATCGTCTCGAGTTAAAAGACGTGATATGACCTTAGTTTATAATAAAATTTAGAATAAATAAATTGTAGATAATCAATCTCAAAATTTATTTTCGAACTTTAATTCCTGGCGTATCATTTTGAACTATGAATATTTTGGCCGAATCCGGTGTCTTTTAAGTACAAATCACGCATGATTAGAAACACAAGAAAAAAAGAGAACATATTTTGAATACTCTAGTATATGTTACACACAACCAGCATACTACCAATGATTGGTCGGTTAAGTAGTGGGTAAGAATTCAAATTTTTTAGTTCAATATTTGAATTCGAGTTTCTATGACTACGGTAATTCGGTGGGGCTAAACCATCTCTTTAGTGCCCACACGGGGTGAGAAAAATGACATGCGCGTTTTTTTTAGGACTTAAAAGACAGTTAAAAACATAAAAACTATTTTACCCTTGATGAAATAAATAGTTATATTACAAAATGAGCAGTAAAAACAAGACAGTAATAATAACAGCGACACAATAACAACAAGACAGTAACAAGAATAGTAACAAGAATAGTAACAAGGACACAATAACAATTAAAGTAACAACAAGAACAGTAATAATAACAAAGACACAACAAGACAATAATAATAGCAAAGACACAATAACAATAATAATAGCAAAGACACAATAACAATATCACCAATTAGAATATTAAGAGAAAGCTCGAGTTTAATTTATAAAACTCATTTTGTGAATGATTGTAAATATTTAAAATTTATATAATTGTCACGAGGTAAAACCATTCATATTACATTGTATTTTCAATCACAGATTAACACAATCTTAAAATTAATTTCAAACTTGAATTCATGAGATAACATTTTGAATTATGAATATTATGTCTAAATTCAATCTCTTTATGTTCAAATCACATGTGATAGAAGCACAAAAAAAAAAAGAGCATATTTTGAATACTATAGCATATGTCCACACTGAAGCAACATATTACCGTCGATTGGTTGGTTCAATGGGTAAAAACTCAAATTTTATCGGTCAATACTTAAATTCGAATCTTTATATCTACAACAACTCAATGAGGGCTAAACTAACTCTTTAGTGCTCAAAATACGAAGTGAGACCTTAGTTTCGATCTCAATAAATATGCAGTAAGATTTTCTACAAATAACTATACTGTATTAAGAGACAATATTTTTTGCCAATATGTGGAGCCACTTATCTCAAGCTCTTACCATCATTAAAAGGCTACATAGCCATTGCCTAGAGTTGTCCATTAGAACGACAAAAGATGATGGGCGTGACAAAAATATATCATCATTCTACAAGGCAAAAATATATTATTATTTCCAAGTCAATCTCTCTAAACGACACTGTTACATTTCACAGCCTCTAGAGTGTTCGTGGGGTCGAATTGTCTACAGGTCTTGTTATTCAACCCAAAAAAATAAGTTTAAAATTTAATAATTGATATGTTTGAACCCAATATCTTTCAAGAGATGACTTGGGTCTACCGCAAACCCATTATCCAACCCAAAAACTCGGCCCAATAACCCGCCCTAAAAAAACCAGTTAAATTCCTACCCAAGAATCTGTCTACCCAACCCAATCAAAACATGAAAAAAAGTCCCTCAATACTAGATTTCGAAGTTTTAGAAATTTAGATATTATAAATAATGCATTCTTTTCTTTTTCATGTATTAAACATAAACGCTTAAAATGTAGAGTTGTGCAAATGATAGATAGGTGAGTAGGTGTCAACCTAGTTGAGATGCGTTCATTCTATTGTAATGCAGTTCCTCTCTCTATTTATAAATAAAATGATTCTTTAAAAATCGATACACGAAATTAGACTTAATTGTTAAAAAGTACAAAAAGAAAAAAAATTTTGTAAAAAAATTCACTTAATACCTACATTTTATTATCTCCACATTACCAAGTGTGTTAGTCACTCACACCTCTTCATATATATATATATATATATATATATATATATATATATATATATATATATATAGAGAGAGAGAGAGAGAGAGGAGTTTTAATAAAACAAAAACTTAAAATTTAGGAAAATTAAAACCAATAATAAACTCTTTTCTTTTTTTTTAGGGATAGATTTCAATTTTTTTTTGGAAACTTATATATATACATACATAAACATAATACTACGAAGTCACATCATGAAGTCTAATTTTTATTACTGTTACACTGTTTTGATACACTATATTGATACATTTTAAAGGATTTATGAAATTAAAGTGTATCAATATAGTATATCAAAACAGTGTACAAGTAATAAAAATTAGTATTTAAGAATGACACAAATTTAAATTGTATTAATACAGTGTAGCAAAACAGTTTATGAGTAATAAAAATTAGGTTTATTAGTGTGATTTCGTAATATTATATATAAAAATTAATTACAAGAGAGATATGTTTAATGGTAATGATTATGACAAAAAAAATTTAAAATTCAAAACGGATAAGATATACATAATCAACGTTAGATGCAAAATTTTGTGTACCTATTTACAATTTCCCTTAAATAAAATAATTCATTATTTATTTTTTGTCTATTTTGACTCTACTACTTTAATTCAAAAATATAATTTATAAAAATATTAAATTATAAAAATATTCATTATTTATAAAAAAAAATTGTACCCAAAAGCCCATCATAAGCTTGAGCCAACGGGCCTGTCCAATAGACTTGCCTAGTGAATAGTAGGTTGGCCTAGGTCAACCAATAACTTACCCAGATAAGAGTTTGCGCCTATTCTACCCAGACCCAGCCCAAAAAAAATTTCACGGCCAGGCCTGACACCCCTAACAGCCTCATACCTCCCATTAAGTAAGCAATAATAAAGCATGTTAGGTACTAATCCATGATTACGAAGCTTAACAAATCTGAGGCATTGTAGCATAAATATAGTTATTCTTTTGGGCTCTCGATCGCCAACCTTTCGTAGTCTCTGCTTTTGGGCTTTTCAATAGGCTTAGTGGGCCAAGACCAAATGATTAATTAATAGACACAATTGATCTAACAAATTTGAACCATTATAATTGTACTCTATTTTTTCAAATTCAATAATATTGAAACTTATAAATGATCTAATAATTCGAGCAAATCATGTGACAATTAATATAACCTAACAATATTTTTGCAGCAATCATTATTGGACATTTTTGATGGGATAATAATATATTTTTGTATCATTAGGCCAAAGTATTATGTTATATATTTATATTCCAATATATTTTTAATCGTGTAAACCAATAAAAGTAATAATTACTAACTCATTAATTTTCTTTTATGTTTCGAGCACTCAAATAATAAATTTTTTAATTCAGGTATTAAATTGTATATTAAAATTAAATTCTTTTTTATGTTAATGTTTTGCTTGCAATATATGACTTACATTACCTTTAACAATTACTTCAACAAAAAAAAATTTCAAACATTAAAATTGATAAAATCTTGTCTCAAATTGATTGTGTTATGAGAAAGATTAAATAAATTATGCATACTATTAATTAAAAATAATATGTTACCATTAATTTAATCTAATTAATAATTTAGTGCTTTGAAAAGTGAAAATTTTCACTTAAAAAAAATATAAAAGTGCCTCAGATCTATTGTCTTAAGCCTCAAGCCGGGCATGATTAGCTTCTATGAAATTTTAACTAATTTGTAAAAAATACTAGTTAATCTCCGTATTTGAAGGCACAGAGTAATTTAAAAAAATTCAACAATAAATACATTTGTATTCACATCTAAAATCAAATTAAAAATTTAGAGAAGAAAGACATAAATTTAAACACTAGTTGTAATGAAACTGAGCGGTGGTAGTTGTGGTTGACAACAGTGGTGGTGTTTGGAGACAGTGATGGTTGTGGTGGGTGACGACGACCGTCGTAGTGGTGACAGTTGTGGGTGACAACAGTGATGGTTCTTAAGCCTCCAGTCGCCCATGATTAGTTTCTATGAAATTTTAACTAATTTATAAAAATACTAATTATTCTCCATACTTGAAGGCACATAGTAATTAAAAAAAATTAGCAATAAATATATTTATATTCATATCTAAAATCAAATTAAAAATTTAAAGAAGAAAGACATGAATTTAAACACCAGTTATAATGGAAGTGAGTGGTGGTAGTGGTGGTTGACAGTAGTGGGAGTGTTGGGAGACAGCGATAGTTGTGGTGGGTGACGACGACAGTGGTGATGGTGACAGCCGCGGGGGTGACAACGGTGATGGTGATGGGTGGGTTTTTGGTGACAATGATGGTAATAGAAACTATGTGTAACGATTGTGGTAATGGGAGACGGTGATGGCAGTTGACAGCGATGGTGGTGGGGCGACGATAGTGATGATAGCGATAACGGGTGCTTTTGTGAGTGACAGTGTAATGGATGGTGGCGAATGGTGGTAGTGGTGGTGGGTGTGGTGGAGGGTGGGTGATAGTGGGTGGTTGTAGTGTTGGCCAACAACTGATGGTAGTGGGTGTTGACAGTGGACAATGGTAATAGTGGGATGATGTTGGTAGTGATAATAAATATAAGAATAACGGGTGATGGTAGCGATAACGGGTGCTTTTGTGAGTGACAGTGTAATGGATGGTGGCGAATGGTGGTAGTGGTGGTGGGTGTGGTGGAGGGTGGGTGATAGTGGGTGGTTGTAATGTTGGCCAACAACTGATGGTAGTGGGTGTTGACAGTGAACAATGGTAATAGTGGGATGATGTTGGTAGTGATAATAAATATAAGAATAAGATGACGATGGTGGTGGGGACAGTGGTAGACAACGGTGGTAGCAATTAGTGGTAAGTTATGGGATAGTAATGATGGTGGCAGCGATAGTGGTGGTGGTAGTGATGATTGTCATAATAGTGGGACAGTGATGGTGGTGGGGGGGGGGGGGGGGATAGTGACGGTGGTGGTAGTGGACGACGACAATACTTCTAAGGGACAGTGTGATGAGTGGTGACGAATGACGGTAGCGGTGTTAGGTGTGGTGGAGGTGAGTGACAGTGACAATGATAGTGACTAGCGGCGATGGTGGGTGATGACAGGTGATGGTGGGTGACGACGGTGGTAGTGATGATAAATATAAGAATGAGATAACGATAGCGGTGAGTGGTGGTGCTAAACTACGATGATAGCAATCGGTGGTAGGTGATGATTATGGTGGTGGTGGGGTGGGGGGGTAGCGGCGACGGTGGTGGGGTGGCAAAGATGGTTGTAGTGGTGATGGTCGTGGAGATGATGATGGTGGGATAATGGCGGTGATAGTAGGATAACGACAACGGTGGTAGTAGTGGGGTGGTAGTGGTGGGGCGATGGAGATGGTGGTAAGGTGGCAATAGTAGTAATGATGGTGATGGTGGTGGTGGCACAATAGAGGTGGTGGTAATAGTGGTGGTGGTGGTGGAGCAGTGGTTATGATGATGGTGGTAAGGTGGGCGATGATGGTTGTTGTGGTGATGGTGGTAGGGTAGTAGGGGTGATGGTGATAATGGTAGTGGTGGAGCGGTTATAAATACGACTTTTTTAAAAAAAAAAAAAATATTTGAAAAATTATAAGTTTTAAAAGTACTTTTAAAAAGTCTCCTCAAACGCACTCTTATGAGCCTATTTTTCTTATTAAATTTGGGGTGTTAAGATTAGTCGTCGGATTGATTTTAAAATAAAATTTATAAAAATCTCAATCGCAAAAAATAAAATTTATTTTATTTATCTTTTGAGATTTGAATTGTATTGTATTTTATTATATAGATATATAAATAAAAGGTCATAACTTTTATATAGGATAAATTATATTAAGACCCCCTCAATTTTTGTGAAATAAAACGATAACCTCTAGGCATCTTAAAAATTATGTAGACACCACTCTCTATAGTTTGTGTATATGATTTTCCACAATTGAATTTGTATATAATCTAATGGTGAAAATTTCAAAAGCAGTTTCAGTACCCAACTAAGGCAACCCGATAACCACACCACTACTAAAGTTTGACGAGTTAACTGATGGGCCTAACAGGTTAAAAAAAAAATGTTGGGCCTAGGGCTAGGTTCCCAATTTCACTTAAAATGACGAATTCGAAGCAATATGAAATGAAATAAAATAAAAAATAATATGACAGAATAACACTGTTAATAAATAAATTAGATTAATGTTGAAAACGAATAACATGTGTTAGCCGATATTATGAACAAAAAATAAGTATTTTATTATAAATAAATATTTTTTATTAACATGTATATGATACAAATCATAATAACACGATTTAAAAATAATACATACCACACGAATCCTTTGTTAGATGGGGGCAGGTAAGTTCCGTACAGAAACTTTGGCTTGTAACGCTGAAAAGTCGAGAGAGTTTTCCATCTCGCAATTAAAATTTTCAAGTATTTTGAATTTCATGAGTCTGCCTTTCTTCTTCCTTGAAAGCTCCATTGCAAAAATTCATGGGCTTTGCTATGCTGTCCAAATGGTATACCAAATGGGTTATCAAAATAATTTATGCAATTTACCCTCTACACTTCAATTATTATAGTAGCTACTCGTAGTCTTTGGAAATATTATTTTATCCTATACAAAACTTTTTCAATTGGCTTTTAAGTTTCGGAGTTTTATGTTATTGATAATTTATCTTCCTAATCAACAATCTAATTTGAAGGCTAATTACTCTTAAGTTAAGTACAGTTGTTGGCCTGGATTCTAGTTTGTGTTTTTGTTGTTCTATTGTTTCCATCTCTCTTTGTAATACAATCGAATTATGATAAAGCTCGTGTCTAATATAACATGCAAATAATTGAAGAGTTACTTAGGTAAATAATCAAAACCACGTATACCTTCCAGGTGACTTTATGAAATGTAACTATTTAAATTGATATTTTTAATCAAAAGTCATAAATTTTGAGTCAGTAATTTTTTATGTCAATTTTTACTTTACGCCTTTTTAATTTCTCTCAAAAATCACAACAATACTTTAACAATTTATAATTAAATACTTAATAGTTTTAAACATTAAGTATTTAATTAGAAATACTTGATCTTACATTGAGTGGCGCGTTCCCTCTAGATCTTTTGATGATTTTGTGTTCATAAATGCTAGAAACCCATTATAGGGATCTGAATGAATTTTTCTTATTCTTAAGAGTGCTAAAATGTCAATTCTAAAGTTTTGGGAAATGTTTTGGTTAGCCTCGCTTTTCCCATAATTCACCCACTCACGGGAAAGGGACGTGTGCAGTTAATCTTTAGATAAATTTATTCACACCCCTTGTATATATGCCTAATTTCTGACACACCCCTTGTGTTTCTTAAAATATTACTGAAAACTCTTTGCCCGTAATTATAGTTGACAGAGTAATAAAGGGTGGACGGAAAGTGATATTTTACCAATTTACCCTTACTATTAAACCTGATTAACCTTCACGTATACATATGTATTAGAATTAGCAGTTTGAATTGCATATTTATAAAAATATTACAACAGTTGAGATTAACTTAATCTTTATTTAATTTTATCTAACGCTATATAATTCATTTTAAAAATAAAAATTCTGTAAAAAAATATTATATTTTTTATACGACTCTCAATGTCAGACAACTCAACTAATACACTCTCTAATAGAAGATAACTAAATTAATTCATACTTATCTCTCACTTATCTTTCTCATACCTCTTTTTTCTTTCACTATCAAATTTAATTTTAAATTACATAATTAAAAATCTAACTAAAAAATATAATATTTAAAATATAAATATTACACAATTATTTATCTATATATGTGTGTGTGTGTGTGTATATATATATATATATAACAAATAATTTAGACGAGGGAGACTTGATAAGCCTTCCCTCTCTATTTTTAAAATTATTTGAATTTTAAATTTTTTAATTCAAAATTTAAGACTTCCTCCTATCAACTCCTAATATGTATCATTTGTAAACATGTTTTAACTCCCTCATAACTAACCATAATTTTTTTAAATTTGTTTTAAAATATTATTTTTATCAACCAAAATATCTTTTATAATTATTTACCTAACTTTTTTATTGATAGAATGAAAAAAAATGAGAATTATAATCGCATTTCTTATACAGGCCAAACATTAATATTTTTAGATGTAATAATATTTTTAGTCTTTAAAATATGCACGTTTTGTTAGATTGATTTTTAAAATATCAATTTTATCAATTTGATCTTTAAAATATTCAATTTGTGTTTAAATGGTCTCCACATAAACAAACCGTTAAGTTTTTGTCAAAATGATCAAGTGTTGATCACGTGATACCATTTAAAAGAATGATACGTGACTATTACTATAAAAATTTTAATGAATTCTTCAGGACTAAAATGAAAGGAATTGATATTTTAAAAATTAAATTGATAAAATTAATATAATAAGGACCAAACTAATAAAATTCATAGAAAAAAAGTAATATTGACCTATTTTTTAATCTTAAGAGTCTATTCGGCCTTATTGCTTAGTACACAGACGCATAAATTAATGCCCACCCACTTTGTGCGGCTACTACCGACATTTTCTCTCTATATTAATGGAGTCTATTCGGCTTTTATTGCTTAGTACATAGGAGCATAAATTGATGCCCACCCACTTCGTGCACCCTCCCAGCGACATTTTCTCCCTCCCTCCCTCTCTCTCTCTCTCTCTCTCTCTCTCTCTCTCTCTCTCACGCTCACCTCCACCACGAATCTCCCTCTCGCAGCTATAACCACAGACGCAACACGCTACCAAAGTCGATACCCACCACCACAATACCCCCAAGCCAGCACAACTCAAACCTTAGACCACTTGAAGTGGAGTGCGTCAATTAGTGATTGAGGCGGCGACACAGCTAGAATTGTTTCCCATCTCACCGTTGCCAACGCTATCAGCAAAAGTGGGTTTTTCTCTGAATAAGGTTGAATTATGGTTTTTATTTCTAGTTGAATTGGGATTTTTTTTTTAAAGTTTTGGTTGATTTGGGCGATTGATTCAACTGGGTAATTGAGTCAAATAAAAAAAAATTACCCTATTTTTTTAGTTGAATTGGGTAAAAATGGTGCTTGAATTTATGATTCCGTGTCACAATTGAGTTGAATGGTGTTGGTGGTGCATATAGAGGGGGAGAGAGAAAGAACAAGTGAAGAGGAGGAAGAAGAATAAGAGTGAAAGAAGGGTCAATTTGTGTGATTTCTTTGTGTACATAGAACTGTAGAAGTGTGGCCGTATGTTGGTATGAGGTATGACCAAGGCTAAGGCAGTTTGAGTCACGGATGAGACAAGAAAAAGCAAGAAGACAGGGAGAGAGCGGGTGGGAAGAGGAGGAAAAGCTTTTTATGTTTTCTTTATTCAGGGGCAAAATTGTCATTAATGGTGAGGGGTAGTTATTAAAACGGATCTACAATCTACAGCGGGGTGCAGCGATATTTCAAAATAAATAAGGGGTCTGTCTAAAATCACTCTTATATTCAGGGTGTCAGTGCAATTTATCTTAAATTCTGTTGTTGATTACCTGTGCAGTGTATATGACTCAAAAGCATGTGTTTTTTTGACTTATGCCTGCCAATTGCACCAAAATGAAGCCGCCTGCTCTTAACTTACAGGGGAAATTAAAGGTGGAGAACGTTAGAGATCATCAATGATCAGTCATTTGTTTGTTCCATTTTATGTTTGCTTGTGTTGTTTATTATTGACAACCTCTGCTTTAGCTGATACTATCACTCCAACCTTATCTCTTAGTGACGGCAAGACCTTGGTTTCCAAAGATGGAAGCTTTGAACTGGGTTTTTTCAGTCCAGGCAGTTCCAAGAACCGGTACTTGGGAATTTGGTACAAGAATATTCCAGTTAGAACTGTTATTTGGGTGGCCAACAGAGAAAGACCAATTAAAGATCTCTCCGGCACATTCATGGTCAACAACACGGGCAATCTTGTTCTTGTCAGTCACGATGGTGGTGTTTTTTGGTCATCAAATTCATCGAGACAAGTTCAGAATCCAGTGGCACAGCTGTTAGATTCTGGAAATCTTGTATTAAGAGAAGACAAAGATGTAAACTCAGAGGTATATGTGTGGCAGAGTTTTGACTACCCATCTGATACATTGTTAGCGGATATGAAGCTTGGATGGGACTTAAGGGTCGGTCTGAACAGGGGGATTTCTTCATGGAAGGATTCTGAAGACCCTTCACCTGGAGAGCTAACTCATACCATAGAACTTCATGAATATCCTGAGGGAGTTATTTGGAAGGGCTCAAAAAAGTACTTTCGAACTGGCCCCTGGAATGGCCTTAGATTTAGTGGTGCACCTAACTTAAAGTCCAATCCCTTGTATACATTCGACTTTATCTCTAATGACGAGGAGGTGTATTTCACATATCACCTCAGGAATATATCTGTGATCTCGATTGTTGTTTTGAACGAAACCACCTCCTTGTTAGAGCGCCTTGTATGGATGGAAGTTGAACAGACATGGAAGTCTTATTTATCAATTCCACGAGACTATTGTGACAATTATGGTCTGTGTGGCGCCAACGGAATATGCGACATCTCTGCCTCACCTGCTTGCCAATGTTTGATGGGATTCAAGCCAAAATCACCAGAAAGATGGAAGTTGATGGACTGGTCACAGGGATGCATACGTGATAAGCCTTTGGACTGCCAAAGTACAGAAGGCTTTGTTAAATTTGAGGGCGTGAAATTGCCGGATACTACTAATGGTTGGGTGAACAAAAGTTTGAACCTTATTGAATGCAGAGACAAGTGCTTAAAAAATTGCTCTTGCATGGCTTATACAAACTCAGATATTAGAGGAAATGGTAGTGGCTGTGCACTATGGTTTGGTGATCTGATTGATATCAGACAGTTCCCCCTAGGGGGAGACAATCTTTATATAAGAATGTCTACCTCAAGCTTAGGTATTTGTCTTTCTTTTGTTTTTGTTGCTGCTTGATGTGCATTTTACTAAATTTTATAGATTAGCTGTCAGTTTTTCCTATAAAAATGGGACTGTTTGCTTCATGAAGGGACAAACAATGGGACTACAGGGAAATCGAATCCTGGAGAAGCAAAAGATGGGGCTAAATGGGGCATACCAGTTATTATTGTAGCCACCATTGCAGGAATTTCTGTGATGCTTATTGTCAGCTATTACATTTGGAAGGGAAGGGCAAGAATAAAAGGTAAAATCTTAAACTACTCACATGCTCATTCCCACAGAACTTGTAGTGTAATTATTTTATTGAAATTCTTTTTCATATTACGCTTTTCTGAACAGAAGCTGTTATGATTGCAGTGCAAAAATCTTGCAATGGTGGGAAGTGAAATTTTTATGAAAGAGGAACTATCCAATTCAATTGCAATAATTCATAATGTCTCCTTCCTATTAAATGGCACATTCTGGTACATGGGACTTGGTACATCTATCTTTTCTATTTTAAGCTGGAAATCTGAGTTCTTTGAGGGTACTGAATAAACTGCAGAAATCATTAGTAAGAGGAGTCAAATTCTTAAGCTTATATTATTAACCCTCTTAGCGTCCTACTTATTTGGGCTCGCATATAATGTTCCACCCATAGTTCAGTACAGTAAATTCAAGGCATAGGCCACACAGCTCACCTTCAAATTCAATCAACAATGTGTACTATCCTTTTTTGAGTATACTTGTGATTTTTTCTCCATAGGGAATTGTAGGCTTGTGGTTTTTTTCTTAATGTAGGATGGCAGTTGATGATCTTCTGTCATGTCAATTTTGCTGACTTCCAACAAATGAAAGTGTAATTGATTGAAGGGCTAGTTTCCACTGAAAGAACGAGAATTCGAAGTATCATTTGCATTCATTGTCTGGTAAGAATTTGAAATTTGGGTGTGCTTTAAGACTTGAAATCAGAGCTTCTGAAGATGGTTGTTTTCTCGTGATACCATATATAAATTTCAATCAGCTTTGGTTTTATGCTTCAGTAACTCATTGTTGTAGACTAATCTGGCATTTGTTTCTAGCTATTCATTACTATAGCGAAATGCATAGCACCTATTTGGGCTAATTCTTAGGAACACCATTGCACAAGAGCAGAATAAAATCTACGAATTGCCCTGTTTCACCTGAGGAACCTTCGTAATTGGATGAACTAAATATTAGGATTTATAAAGTATTTAATTCTGAGCGAAGTTGTAAGTTAACCTGCCCCGAGTCGTATGTGTTTTTCGAGCATTTATTTTTTTGGGAAGAAAATTATTTGATTCTATATTTCTTCAGCTTCTAAGATAAGGAAATCTGTGTTTTAAATATATGATTTAAGTCGAATACTATAATTGTGCAGATATATTCATCCAATATCATCTGTTTACATTATCTTTTTTTTTTTTTGGTGTTCCGTGTAACAAGTATTGAACGTGTGTTTATACTAATGAAAATCAGCAAGAAACAGAGAAAATGGTCCTAACGAAGAAGGCCCGGATGAAGACTTGGATTTATCCTCATTTAACTTGCCCACACTATCTATTGCTACTGATAACTTTTCAGAAAATAACAAGCTTGGAGAAGGTGGATTTGGACCCGTTTACAAGGTAAGTTTGCAACATGCTAATAATGACCATATGTCGTAAAGAAGCACTAGATTCATTTGAGAATACCAATCTTGCAACAACTGCTAATTTACAGGGTACTTTGGGGGATGGCCAAGAAATTGCTGTGAAGAGGCTTTCAAAGAGTTCTGGACAAGGATTGACTGAGTTCAAAAATGAAGTAATACTGATTGCCAAACTTCAGCACCGGAATCTTGTAAAGCTTCTTGGGTATTGCAATCAAGGAGAGGAAAAAATGTTGATTTATGAATACTTGCCCAACAAAAGTCTGGACTCCTATATTTTTGGTTAGAACCTTAAAAAACTAAGGACTTTAATCGGATTGGTGTCTTTCTTGTTTTTATAGAATTTAATGCCTCTTGACTTCTTGTTGTGCGTATTGAAGTTGGAGAAGAGACTAATTTGATAAATGAAAAAATTATCAGATGAAACAAGAGGTAAATTATTAAACTGGCCAAAGCGCTTTCACATCCTTTGCGGAATTGCTCGAGGGCTTCTCTACCTTCATCAAGATTCAAGATTGAGAATTATTCATAGAGATCTCAAAGCAAGTAATGTCTTACTTGACAATGAGCTAAACCCAAAAATATCTGACTTCGGAATGGCTCGAATTTTTAAAGATCAGACTGAAGAAAATACAAAGAGAGTGGTTGGGACATAGTATGTCTACACACCCATTTTTGTTCTCTACAATACCATAATCTACTTACATGTGATTGACTTTTCATGATGTTATGCAGTGGTTATATGGCACCAGAATGTGCTATTTATGGGTTGTTCTCGGTAAAATCTGATGTCTTTAGCTTTGGTGTTCTCTTGCTGGAGATAATAAGCGGAAAGAAGAACAGAGGGCACCAGTATAATCTTATTGAACTCGTAAGTGTTGAGAATCCGGTATTTATGTTTCATTGTTTTAAAATATTGAATCACAAATGAGCTTAATCTGTTCTAGGCATGGAGATTGTGGAACCAAGAGATGGCACTTGAACTGATCGATACATTAGTCGAGGACTCATGCATTTTACCTGAAATATTCAGATGCATCCATGTGGGTCTCTTGTGTGTGCAACAACTTCCAGATGACCGGCCGAACATGTTATCAGTGGTTATGATGCTGAGTGGTGAGAGTGCACTGCCTCAACCAAAACAGCCTGGTTTCTTGATAGAAGTACATAATGAAGGTCATCCTTCATCAAGCAAGAATGAATCTTGTTCAGCCAATGAGATGACTGTTACATTGTTGGAGGCTCGTTAGTAGATTTCCATGTTGTTCCCACAGAATGGACTGATCAATACTGGTAAATGATTGATAGTTTGCTATTTTATAGTCTTTGAAAGTTAGTTATATGTACAAAATAGTGTTCTCATTTTAAGAAATAGAGCTTATGCGAAGAAGGAAGGCATCTTGAACTGATTCATGCATTATTAATGGATTTGTGCAGCTTACCCGACAAATCCATTAACATCTATAATTCCTTGTAAATGATTATCTTAGGTCTCTCTCTCTCTCTCTCTCTAATAAAGTCGAACGAATTTGAATTTTGGAGGCAAAGAGTGGTCTAGATAATTTCTTGACCAAAAACAGTATCATTTAACGGACGACGTTATCTCAAATTATCTCGAGCTATTGACGTATAGGATCGTTTTGATCCGACGACGTACCACATTAATTCTATTGAAATATTTTTATTATTCAAAATAGTTTCTAAATTTGATATTCTAAAATTTAATTCTCTCAAATCTTTTTCATAAATCAAGTAAATTTCTCGCTCTATCTCATTCCTCCGTATCTCTCTCTTACGCTCAATTCATGCAAAAAAGTATCAATTTTTCACAATATTTTTTTTTGTATCTCACAAAAATATTAGAAAGTATCTGATTCAAGTAAATATTATATCTCTCTGTAGATAGATAGTATATATTACAGAGAGAGATAGTATATTACAAAAATATTTCTTTGTATCTCTCTCTAAAAAAAATTATGTAATAAATATTAAATGGATAGTATATATTACAAAAATATTTATCTGTATCTCTCTCTTTCATTCAAGCAATAATACAAGCACGAATCATACCAATTCAGTAATCAATTTTGTTTTTTTCATAATCAATAAAAAAAAGCATTACTTGTAAAAAATCTAATTTAACAAAAAAAATATACTTAACATGTGAAATATACAAAATTAAATTTAAGTTATTGAATAACTCAGATATCAAGATATATATTAAAGAAATATGCTTAACATTTAAAATATACAAGATTAAATTCATATATAAACACGAATAATATAAATTTAATATTTAGTGAGCAACATAAAGCAACAATATTTACTAAATAATTCAAATCTAAATACCCGAGAAAAATAATATAAAATTACAAGTGAGAAAAACGATACAAAATTATAAACAATACTATGAACACAAATCATACAAATTTAATATTTAGTGAACAATACGAAACAACAATTTTTACTAAATAATCCAATATTAAATAACGTTTAGTTTTAAGAAAATATACTAAGAATATAAATAACGGAGAAAAATTATATAAAATTAAAAATACTACTATAAACTCGAATCATACAAATTCAGTAATCAATTTTGTTTTTTTCATAATCAATAAAAAAAAGCATAATATGCAAAAAATCTAATTTAACAAAGAAAATATGCTTAATATGTAAAATATACAAGATTAAATTCAACTTATTGGGCAACTCAAATATCAAGAGATATATTAAAGAAACTATGCTTAACATTTAAAATATATAAGATTAAATTTTTATACAAGCACAAATCATACAAATTCAATAATTAATGAACAACACAAAACAACAATAT
Organism: Ilex paraguariensis; assembly: GCA_963454935.2. Lineage (NCBI taxonomy): Eukaryota > Viridiplantae > Streptophyta > Magnoliopsida > Aquifoliales > Aquifoliaceae > Ilex > Ilex paraguariensis. Next base: position 24,216 of record CAUOFW020000985.1, read on the forward strand.
TTACTAAATAAATCAAATCTAAATACTTGAGAAAAATGATACAAAAGTATAAGCGATAGAAACAATACAAAATTATAAGCAATATTATTAACACAAATCATACAAATTTAATATTTAGTGAACAATACGAAACAACAATCTTTACTAAATAATTCAATACTAAGTAACATTTAGTTTAAGAAAATATATTAAGAATATAAATAACGGAGAAGAATGATATAAAATTAAAAGCACTATTATAAACTCGAATCATACAAATTCAATAGTCAATTTTGTTTTTTCCCTAATCAATAAAAAAAAGTATAATTTACAAAAAATATAATTTAACAAAGAAAATATGTTTAACATATAAAATATACAAGATTAAATTCAAGTTATTTGACAAATCAGATATCAAGAGATATATTAAATAAAATATGTTTAACATTTAAAATATACAAGATTAAATTCATATACAAACATGAATCATATAAATTCAATATTTAGTAAATAACACAAAACAACAATATTTACTAATTAATCTAAATCTAAATATCCAAAAAAAATGATACAAAATTACAAGCGAGAGAAACGATACAAAATTATAAACAATACTATGAATACGAATCATACAAATTCAATATCTAATTAACAACACGAAATATTAATCTTTACTAAATAATCCAATACTAAATAACATTTAATTTAAGAAAATATATTAAGAATATAAATAACAGAGGAGAAATTACAAACACTACTATAAACTCGAATCATACAAATTCAATAGTCAATTTTATTTTTTTCATAATCAATAAAAAAAAAAGCATAACTTGCAAAAAAAATCTAATTTATTAAAGAAAATATGTTTAATATATAAAATATACAATATTAAATTCAAGTTATTTGACAAATTAGATATCAAAAGATATATTAAAAAAATATATTTAACATTAAAATATACAAAATTAAATTCATATACAAATATGAATTATACAAATTCAATATTTAGTGAACAACACGAAATAACAATCTTTACTAAATAATCTAATATTAAATAACGTTTAGTTTAAGAAAATATAATACGAATATAAATAACTGAGAATAATGATATAAAATTAAAAACACTACTATAAACTCAAATTATACAAATTCAATAGTCAGATCGTATCTTTTGGAAGTCGGTTGAATTTTTGATAGTTATATTTGGTCATTTGACAACATCTGTAGACTTAGTTTATTTGTGGGAGTATTATTTTAATTTTATTTTATTAGTTATGAATTTTGTTATTATTTAGATAAAATTGATTATGAATGTTAAAATCGTGGATTTTGAATAAAAAATAAAACATTGAATATTGTCAAAAATTATTTTTTCAGATGTTTGAATTATTATGTTTCAGTGGTTATAACATAATTTTCATGACGTAAAAATTTAATGTGAAAATATATACTATGAATATAGGTTGATGTTATAAAAAATATTAGCGGACTCATTTTGTTCGTTATTTACTACAATATTATATTTTACTTTACATGCATGTATGAATAAATATTTATAACTAATTTATGAGTAACATTATGCCTTCAGACAAGATAATTGCTAGTATATATATATAACACTGTGCCCCCGTCACATCCAATTTCGATATCATTTCACGTTTCATGTATATAGCAATTCACAGGTTTCACTTGACTCAGTAAACTCCAAGATGTCTCGGTCGACAGAGTAATCATCGTAGACACGCAATGTATCGACCGACAGGGTTCTACTACATCGTGATAAGGTCTTAATAACTATCTTGTTCAACTTATTTTTCTATATGCATCTCAATGTCAGCGGAGCCAATCATCCTCGAGCAACATGGTAGAGGGGAAAGGGACATAAATTGCACATGAATGAGGGGTGGCAGCGTTTTGGATTCGTGAAGCAAAAGCCACTCTATTATATTTCATGCCTTGTGGGCCTTTCTTCTTAGAACGACGAAGATGGAGAAATTAAAGTATTGAAATTTTAAAAATTAATTTAATTAGTCGATTTAATGATGTGATAATGACATGGTCTTTTTTTTTAAGGTACAAAGTGTCCAGATTTGTGTTGATTGCTCTCTCGAGATCAATTGATTTAAAGCATGTTCTTAAAGGGACAAAAATGATTAACCCTTAAAAAGTGTGTGGAAAGAAATTTAACCTAATACATGTATATTATCAAAGACTATGTTCAATCATTGGACCGCCTCGAAGGGTTAACAATGACATGGTCTACTAGTAGTGTTATGACTCTAATTGTTGAATATTTCGTGGAAATTATATAACTTCATCATCTTTATATGAATTTTTTTAGGCTCTAATAACATTACTATTTAGTATAAATTGCATATACCATTTCTCATTAGTTTGTGATGTAGTGCTTACACTTATACATTGCACAAACCATTGTCAAAATACTTGCTTGTCAGGCATATAAGTTGATTTGTTTTAAAAAATATTTCGACAATTTAACAAGTAATAATAATTAATTAAAAATGTATAATATTTTATAAATAATATATACCATATAACATTATCGTATAATATCTAGTGAGCACGCAATTTCACGTGTCATCGTACCCTACTAGCAAAAGTCAAGTACTGGCACCTAAAAAAGGGTCCAAATTCAGATGATTGAATCTATGAATCCCTTGACTTTTCATAATTTGTTAGTTAAGTTTCGTCTTTGATATTGGAAAAATGTTATATAACATAAATAAAATTAAAAAATTTAAATTTAAATGTATATTATTTTTTCAATGAGTATGAGATAAGTATAGGGTGAACTAATTGGACGAGTGTCTGCCATATATCTGCCTTGATTTCTCTAACGGGTCAAAAATACTCCTATGAATCTTATTGTCGCCCTCGCATTCTCCATCTTCAAACTAGTATTCTTCAACAACTTGTAAAAATAATTTAGATAGAAAAAGATTTGAAGTGTGATTGGCTCGAAATTCCAAAGTTTAAATATTTTAATTCATTTTATGTATAATTATATGCATTCAAAGTTTATGAAACCATCACGTGTTGGAAGAAAAAGTGAAGTTTTTATTGAGTGTATAAGATATTCGTTTATAATAGAATATGTGAGAAATAAGTAGTAGACAATTACATCTTATTTTAAAATATAGTTATATAGAACTCTAGCATATGTTCACATGACATAAAAGCGCCTTTTTTTTTTTTAACTTTTAAAATGTTTGAGTCAGTTTACGCATATCTCGACTAATCTCTTCATTGGTTTAGTCAAAAGGGGGTCATCCATGTACGGACTAGAGTATTCACAAGAAATAAATTTCTTATAACTTAATCCCAAAGGTATTGTTAAGATCGAAATTAAGATGTTTAAATTTATAATTTATCTCTATTACCACTAAACTAGTAAAACTCGTATCATCATTAAGAGGATAAAAATTAAGTTAGCGTAATCTAATGACCGTTGTCCCGCAATTAAACTTTAATGTTGTCACATATTCGAATCTCCTCCTCCTCCTGCTGTCCAACTTAAAAAATAAAAAATTAAGAGGCTAAAATAGCCATTATCTAAGGTCGTCCATTACAGATCAAAATGATGATAGGCGTGACAACAACATATCATCATTAAGTCATAAAAGGAACACCCCCCCCCCCCCCCCCTCCAATACCCCATTAAGTAAACAATAACAAAGCATATTTAGGTACTAATCCATGATTACGAAGCTTAACTAATCTAGACATTGTACTATAAATATAGCTGTTCTTTTGGGCTCTCAATCACCAACCTTTCGAAAGGGAAGAAGTTTTCGGGACTCAATCAATGGCCACCAAAGTGTATATTGTGTAAGTATTTAACTACACCATTTACTTCTGCTCTCCACCTGCACTCTCTCTCTAGAATCCTTTTGTTTTGTGGATAATTGCATGGTTTTATTGATCGTTTATTTGATCATTGTGCATTTTCGAGATTATACTCTGTTATTTTACCATCTGGGTATTGGGTTTTCTGGTATCGATCATTCTACGGTAGTAGTGAATGGCCAATTTGATGACTAGTAAAACTGGGAAAAGAAAGGCAAATGAGTCGGACTATAAATAAAATTTGGGTAATCAGACTTGTTTTGAAACTTGTAAATATGTTTCAAAAGAATGATCAATTCATTTTAAGTTTTAGTATATATCTGCATATGTAAAACCCAGTTAGAGTTTAAAGGCAGCCATTGGGTAATGGCCTTTCTAGTTCTCTGTTTGTGTGTCTGTATGCAATTTCACCATGTTGTTTTATTAACAAAATTCTCTCCGGGGATTTGACTCAGGAAACTTGAATATACCATATGCTTGTCTCAAGACTCTCTACTAATCAATTGATCTTTTGCCCAATCACCATTCAATGATAATAAATGCATATTTACGTAATACTTCTTGGTGTGATTTCCCTCCATTAAATTACTAACAACTTGCTTTTTTATCATTATATGTTATTTAGTTATTTACTCTTTCTTGATCTATTGATAGATTCATCTCACTTAAAGAGAATCAAGAGAACTTGTTTTCACATTGCATGATTATAGGAATGCATAGCTGTTCCTGTTTGATGAGCTGTTTTGTTTTGAAGGTACTTCTCTAAATGTTGGAGCTAGCAATTGGAAACAGCTTCCACCTAATACAACATACAGACATACACATCCAAGAGAAACATAGTGTATATAGAGTTGTTTGCAATTAGTTTAAAAGTGAAGCTATAGCCAAAAGCAAACAAGTCCAACACAAAAGGAGGAGTCTCTTTTTAACTAAATAGAGAATTATATTCGGGTTTGGAACAGGAGGGAAGACAATCTTTTTGGATTCTATAGAAGAGCAACCCATCTATAGCTTCCATGTTGCTCACATATGTGCCTTTTGGCATGCATCACAGTACCAAATTATTCCATTAAATTTTTACTATTTTTACTCTTAAAAGGAAAAACAATTTTTTGCATTTTTCTAAAACATTCACTATTATGCCTGTACTTAAATCTAAAAGTTGTATAATTCGTCGTATCATTCAATGGTGCATTCAGCCCTTTCTTCTTTATTAGTTTACTTATTTTGAATTGATGTCAACTTGTATAAGTCTAGCCTTATGCCAAAAAATGATTTTCCATGTAGGCTCAGTGGGCCATGCCCATGCCTTTGTGATTAATGGTGAGTTACCTTAAAATCATGGTGATATTTAGTACAGCAAGAGTGGGAGGAGGGTGTTTTTAGTGTTGACCTATTATCTGGCTTTATTTGCATGAGGTTTGAAGCAGTGATCTCGTTGCTTGGCACATCTAGCTTTTACAGCTGCACCAATTAATGGTTCCTAAATAAAGAAAATTAATTACATAATGACACATTTATTTGCTCAGCTTTTTGCTTGCATTGAGAACTAAATACATCCAAGTGATACGAGGTTAAATTGTTTCTGCTTCTGCTTTGTTCTTTCCTTCCATCGACAGGTACTATTCTATGTATGGACATGTGGAGAAACTAGCAGAAGAAATAAAGAAAGGGGCTGCATCTATTGAAGGAGTTGAAGCCAAACTATGGCAGGTAGATGCTTTTTCTTTTTCTGTTTTTGATTTCCTTTTGGTATAAAAGATCAAAGACAAGCAAAGCGTAGATAAGCATCTCTGCATGCTGCATATATGGAAATACTACCTTGATCAGCCTTTTATAAATGTGGGAAAAAGTTAATTGAGGCTTCTGTAACATTGAAATATGTGTGCTCTGTATTATTTATACATGTGCATGCTGTTTGCATCCTATAAATTACAAGGTCCAGTTTGTGCGATAGAATATTCAGTATACAATAAAATAAAGTAGCCATGATCAAAAGGAAATTTTGGGGGGAAATCCACTCCCTTCCCGCTAAATGGAAAAAACAAAAGTTAATGGGTAAAGAAAAGTAAATGGAGATGACACGAATGAAGAACCAAAGAGATGCCTTTGATTGTCTGAGTTGATATCCACAACTTTTAGCACTAGAGATGCCTGACAGACAAGGATGTCGAGTCTGTAACATGGATTCATACTTATTTGTTGAATGAACTCATGGAGAAAAATGTTTCTTCTGTAGAATCTAGCTTCATTGACCTGTAAGGTTTGAGTGAACGGCTACTACTCAGCTATCATCAAATGCTTTTTTGCAACTGTTTGGAGGTCAAGTGCACAACTTCTTGGACATTCTACTTGTACCATGGCGTCCCTTAGTGGTGCTGATTCCACTTGGTGGTGTTGTCATTGTTCATTTTTAGCATCTTAATTAGTCCTACCTTATTCAATTCTACGCTGGGATTTGCTGCCTCCTGCACCATATGAATCATTTACTTATTGTTACACTGCCTTGTAATTTTTAGCTTCACGTTTTTTATGCTTGCTTAAATCTGAACATCTTCCTTTATATGTCCCAACACTTTGCTTTATTACTCTTTGTTGATTTATGTTATGAGGGATTTCAGTTAGGTAAGAGCTAATTGACATGATTTTGACTTCATTAAATTTTTAATAGTGCTTCTAAGCTGGAAATAGTTGTCTCCAATATTTGGCTTGTTCATCATCATCTTCTCTCTATATCTCTTGCACACATACAAAATGAAACTAAACGAAGGACCAAAACCAGAACAAGAAAAGAAAGAAATGTGAAGACAAAAACTAAAAAAGGCCAAGCTCTCTCAAAGGCTGAATGTCCGAGTCGCAGCAACTTCTCTCTCCCGGACCTCAGGAATGCATTAGACTGAGAAATTGATTACTTTCTTCACTAAGCTTTCGGGAACAAACACTAATCTGTTTGGAAAATATGATTCATGCCCTATATCCTGCTTTTGGTTCATGCATTCTTTGCGTAGACACTAGAGTTTCCTGCTTGACTCAAGCTCCCATATTAGCACGAAGCAGTTATCCTATTGCTGACAGCTTACTTGAAGACATGATATCTTTGCGTGGTCAGGTCCCTGAGACACTACCTGATGAGGTGCTTGGGAAAATGAGTGCACCTCAAAAGAGTGATGTTCCAGTTATTACCCCTAGCGAACTTGCTGAGGCTGATGGTTTTGTTTTTGGCTTTCCCACGAGATTTGGAATGATGGCTGCTCAATTCAAAGCATTTCTTGATGCAACCGGCGGTCTTTGGAGAGCACAGCAGCTTGCAGGCAAGCCTGCTGGGATCTTCTATAGTACCGGATCCCAGGGTGGTGGACAAGAAACTACTGCGTAAGTTCCTGCTTGAAAATCCCATCTTAGCTTGAGTTGAAAATCCCATCTTCTACAGTACCGGATCCCAGGGTGGTGGAATTAACTTTCCTCTCTCTCCTTTTTCTATGTAATATGCATTATAGGTTGACTGCCATTACTCAGCTGGCTCACCACGGTATGATCTTTGTGCCCATCGGATATACATTTGGGGCTAGAATGTTTGAAATGGAGAAAGTGAAAGGTGGAAGTCCTTATGGTGCAGGAACTTACGCTGGCGATGGCTCAAGAATCCCATCTGAGCTTGAGTTGGAGCAGGCTTTCCACCAGGGGAAGTACATTGCCACCATCACCAAGAAACTCAAGGGAGCTTCATGATTCTTATTCAATAAGAAGATACCGTTTGGCATTCTTATACTAATTCTTTCCGTAAAGAATGCATATATCCTACTAATCCCAGGTTGCAAAAAATTATTCCTGCTTTGTTGGATTCAAGATTTGTATGTGTTCTCCAAGTACAGAGGTTTCTTTCAATGATAAAAGTGTGTTTGATCAATTGTGTTACCAGTTTCCTTCTAATTGTTATTTATGATGTGTCTTCTTCGAACAAGAACAGAAGATTGTAACAGGTTCTATTAGAGAACAAATAACTAAATTAAAATCTGGATTGATGTGATGTTGCTTGGCATTATAGTGTCAGATCCCTGTGCAGACCAACTCTACAAACTTGATTGTTTGAGCTCATCAACTTTGTGATTTGTTATTTACCGAAAAAAAAAAAATATGTGATTTTTGTTGGCCTGAATTAGGGTGCAACTTGGTCAAGTTAACCGAATTTAACCTGAATTTAACCTAGAAAGATAGGGCCCAACTTGAACTCAACCTAGAAAAATAGGCTTGGGTTGAGTCTGAGTTGAAAAATACTAACCCGAATTAAATTTAGGCAATACTTAGGTTGAGGTATCAAATTACCGAATTTACTCCAAATATATAAAATCGGGCTCAATTCAAATATTAAATCAGGCTCAACTTGAACATATTTAAAAATAAATATATAAATCAAAAAATTCAATAGTATATTTTATAACTAGGGTTCACTCTTTACAATTCACATTAATGAGCTCATTCCAAATTTTAACCCGAAATCCGTCATAATTAAATAACCCGAACTCAAACCGAATTCAATCCAAACCCGTCTGAATTCAACTTAGGCAGTACTCGAATTAAGTACCTCAGATTGAGATCGAATTAGAATTGAAGATCATATGTTTAGAGTTGGACTAGAATTGACTTCTTAACCCATCCGAGTTACACCCCAACTTTCAACACCCCCCTTCCCTTTCCGACACAAAAAAAAAATCCCTCCCATTTTGGGTTATGCAAACCATAATTGCAGGATTTGTTTATTAGTCTAATCTATTTCGTAATCGCCGACTAATTTAGTAGTGCGTCCATCTGCCAAGCTGCTAGAATAAACAAATTCATTATTAAATTCAGCAATGCGTAGTGGCAAGTTGGTTGGTGTTGTACCTGTAGCTCACAGGTTGTCTGCTCTGCTTACGTCCATGCTGACATGATTGAAACACATACGCACACAAATGTAGCACAATTACATTCCCCCCCCCCCCCCCCAAAAAAAAAAAAAAAAAAAATTCTTGTTCCTCTTGAAACCAGCAGTAATAAAAGGATTAAACGCCAATCACCAATCCCAACATCGAAAAATGCTTATGCTCTAAATAGTAGTGGGAGACCTCAATGAGGATAATTTGCCTCTAATCATATTCAAAGTCACATGTAATATTGTTTTAGCACTCCTAGTTATATTGTACAAGATTCTTAAGTTCTTTCTTTTCAAACATAGTAAACTACAGCTTATAAACACAGTTTAAAAATCGAATTCTGCAAAAAAAATTTCTTCCTGTTATCTATAGTTATACTAATGAAGCTATCCGAAGATAAATCCTCCAAGAAAGAATGACATCGATTAATAATATAATTAATAGAATAAGAGCACCGAAAGAATAAATGGCAAAAAATAGTATTACAGAAAATACACTGAATATCAGTATCGTTTAAGTATATATATTGTATTCTATATTGGTGTGAAACTTCCTTTGAATCGCTAACCACAGCATAAAACTCCACCTTGGCACTGAATCTCCAAACCAAATGATATGAGACCATGTAACAAGAGGATGATGAAGTCTAATAGCATTCCAAGCTGAAGCTACATAATAGCATCAATTAGCAGACAGGCTCCCCTAGATCACCTCTTTCCTAGTACCACAAGGTAAATAAGTAGGCAAAGACTCCTCAATTTCCCTCAAATATTCGTAGGGCCAACACCACATATTCTGATCAATAATAGATTTTGCAGTAGAGTCCATAGATATACATGAATTATATAATTTTTTAAATGTTATCCTTTTCAAATTTTGGTATTCAATATTTGACGCATGAAACTTTGTCATCAGATAAGGTATAACCGAGTCAAGATGCCTATAATTTTCAAAACTCCATTTATAATAGAGAGAATGCTTTAAGGGTGCCAACGAATCTTCTTGTCTAAAGGAAGCTTAGCTTGAATTAGGAAATCACTCAGAAAGAATCCTATATCATCTTTTTTTTTTTTTTTTGTCCAATAGTCAGGAGTGTCCGGGTCAGTTTACTTACATCTCGACTAATTTTCTCTTCGATTCGGTTAAAGACAGACAATTCATACTAGGATTAAGGTATTCATAAGAGATAAATATCTTATGACTTGACTTTAAAAAATTGTCAATATTCGAGTACAGAACACTCAAGACATAAATCACCACAACAGTGCTGTGAAATCATTGTCTGGTCCTGTTTTTCAACAAGAAAGTAATTTATCAAATGCATCTGAGTTAACACAAATGAAAACTCCAGACAACATTGGCATTGGAAGACATGATATATTATCTTTTTTGTTTTTTGTTTTGGAGAATAAGATCGTCTCATATTGGCGTGCACATGACGTGATCGTAGTAATGATCAAAGCTTGTCTATGCTTTTCTTTTTGTATTCATTTACGCTTCTAAGTAAAGCTAACTCGTTCAAAAAAATTCAAAATCTAGTTCTAAAGTACTTGATGATAAGGTTGAGGTCCCTATTTTGGTAGATATGCTACAATTTCAAATCATGTACAAAAGCACTTCAATTTTAGGACTTTATTCTCCTAATATCGTTATTTTAAAGTCATTTCTCATTCTTATATTAAGTGTCTAAAAGCATGAATTTAAATGAAACTTTTCAATGCCAATACCTGATTCCGAAACTTGCTTTTAATATACTTTACATTAAATGTTACATTCACAAATGTGATACATGTTTTTTATGCAGACTAGTCTTTCATCCTTTGCAACCCAATGATCCTTAGTAATTATCATCTCTTTAATGTTGTGACATTAGTTTTGTAATTTTGAGCAACCTTAACTTTGTACCGAGATGTGGCATTATTATATGTGATATATGTTTTCTGTGTGGAATTTTATTCTCCATGCACTAATTATAGTGTTATACCCCCTACATCATGAGCATCCTTTGTATTATTAGGCACCTCTTTTAGGTTCCTATTTTAACCCAATAAAGCTTTTTAATTTTGACCAACTTTAACTTCCCACTCGGATGTCGTTGGATACTTAAACTAGTGTTTCAACTTAAAAGACGTGATAAATACTAAGTTTCATCATGTTATAGAGGATAAAACGTGATAATCAGTGCATAAAAAAATGAAATTCCACATAAAAAATATATGTCATATTTATAAATGCGATATTTAAGTACAAAGTTAAGTTTACTCAAAGTTAAAAAGTTGTATTTGTTAAACTAGTGTTCCAATCTGAAAGATGTGGCAAATACTAAAGGTCACCATGTTGAAAATGATGGAACACCATAATTAGTGTATAGGAAATGAAATTCCACATGTAGTACATATATTACATTTGTCAATACGATATTCTAGTATGAAGTTACAGTTGGTAAAAATTAAAAATTTTTGTCAGAATAAACTAGTGTGAAATATGTTCCAAACCACTATATATAGAGGGAGAAATATGGGTAAATTAAAAATCAATAATTTAAGGGAGAGAATTCCTACAATATCCTCCTGCCAATAAATTGAAGACTTAGAATTAAAGAAGATACCATCAGTGAGTAAATCATAAGTAACTGTGTGTGTGTGAGAGAGAGAGGGAGAGAGAGATGCGTTTTGGCTTCTCTTTACTTTCCAATGGATGCACTTCAATGTGACCATTCGATGAAAAGCGCAAAAGTATGGTTGATAGCTCCTGTACCTATATCCCCCCATTTCTTAAAAACCCTAAAAAGAGGCCGCATGGGTCACCCTCTGACTTCCACTAACATATTCCAAACATATAAACAAATCAAAAGTTAGATTTCCAATCAAATGATCCCCCCCCCCCCCCAACCCCCCCACACACACACACACACTTATTCCTATTCTTAACTTCAAATTATTCCTTTATTTCTCTTCTTATTTACAGTACAGTGCAGTGCAGGTTCTATGCACGAAAAGGTACAACAACAAAAGCTTCTTTATCCTTCCTTGAGTTAAATTCAGCTACAAACAACAGATTAATCCAATCTAAACTAATCTATACTTTCTCTAAATCTACCATTTGTTCACTCCTAACGAATCTTTGATCATAATTCGTTAATTATTACAAGACTATATTCCTGTCCAATGGTCCCTAATATTGTCCAAAGCTGCATCATTTTGCCTGTAGCTGGTCCAGCAGTCCCTGTCCTTTAAAGGGTGATCTCCTTTTCTCTCTATCATTCAGCATATTTTTTTCTTCTGAATCCATCTGGAGAAGAACAGTTACACGGCTCCAGTGTACTTTTCTATCTTGTCATTCCCCTAGAGTTCGATGAAATACTACTTGCATTGTACGGAATTGGTTTTTTTGAGTCGTAATTTCACTAGATTTAGTTGTAATCTTAGTTCCGAAAAGAGAAAAAAAAAAGAAAAGGAATCAATTCTATGCCTGAATATCGTTCGGGTTCTTGGTCCTCCTATCTGAAAGTTCCACCAAATGTAGGGGTCCAAAATTCGACTGTCGTTTCATGGGTGACTGGGAAGGTGCTTGAAACCGGTACCAGACATAGTCCTCGACTTCTAAGGTCTTGCTTGGGTCCTTCTGGACCCTTACACTTATCAGAGTTCTGCATAACGAGAAAAAAGAAATATTGTTTTCGAAGAAAGAAGAAGCGAAAAGGTTTTAAACCTAGCCAGTAAGTTAACAAGATTCTCACTATGAATGGATATCTATTTTATGAGTAGCACGAAACAAAAAGAATTATGTTCTGTACCTGTTGGTGCTGGATGGAAGCTCCAATTTTCATGTATGGCGTGCTCAACACCTATTATATTTTCAGTGAAAACAAGAGCATTCGTTAGGAAATTAGTTTAAACTTTGGAACAGTTTATTTTCTGGTTTTCATATTTAATTACTACTTATAGAACTTACACTGACTTGTTCATGGAGGAACTTGATGTATTCAATAGCTTCAGAGAGCACCGAAGCTGTATCCGTCTGAAATAATATCATTACACAATTGACATAAATCAATGTAGCTTTTATGAATTCAGAAAGAAAATCATCTCACTGACTCACTCTACTCTTCTGTGAAAGTTAAATAAATTCAGAAGTTTACCTTTCCAAAAGGCGAAACTAATTGTTGCAATGTAGTGATTCTGTCTCCCATCTTCTCTTTCCTCACCTGATGAGAAACAAAGATACATATGTTCTCATCCATCATCCATGGCTATGAAAAAAGGGGAAAAAAAGCTTAAAGGTCCCCATTGTCAAAAGGTTCTTGAACTTATTCGTACCTTAAAAGCTGGCAAAGGTGTTGGCGTTTCATTCCGGGGCCTTTTATTTGATGGCTCACAGCTGCTTTTCTTCGTTACTGTGCCTAACTCCCGAACTTCTGATGTATTCTGTTGAAACATCATTTGTGGAAATTACGATATCAAACAGTTGAAACCCTAATCACGAAGAAGTTACCAAACTTCTTTTTTTGTTTGCACCAAAAAAAATCTGTATTAAGAATTTGTTGAGTTAAGCTGAGCACCTGCGGTTTCTCATTAAAGGTAGTTGTGGGTTGCGATTGTAATGAGGGAAAAAAGCTAGGCCGAGCATCATTCATTGGGGCTGTGGAAGAATTCCAAAACGGAGCGTTGTTGGAGAACTGTAACTGGCTTTGAGGTGGCTGTTTTGGAGGAGAAGTTCTAAGAAACTGTGGAAATTTAGACCAAGAAGGCATCACTTCACCTGTGTTCATGCCATAGCTAGATGGATACGAATAATTCATCGTTCGGCTCTCAAAATTAGGCTGTTGTTGCTGATTATCAGATATCAATAACCCTTGTAACATAGTAGGACTTCCATACATAGCTGAATCCATCTGAAAACTAGTTGATAAGCCCTGGCATGTTATAGCACTGCTATCATTGGAGCTGATATGAGAACTATACTGAGGTTGATCCAAAGTTAAACCCCGGTTGATTGGCTTGAATTCGTTCAAAGATGAGTCCTCAGAACTCCCAGAATAAATTTTCTCTCTCCACTTTTCTTGAGAAGACGCCATCCCAGCTCCTTGCTGAAAATTTGTGTTCAAGTCTTCTTGGAGCATCGATCGAAAACTGCTTTCAGCTTTTTCACCCCTACTATGAAAAAAAAAGAAACAAAACAATCTAAGTTTCTAACCCTAATACTATTATAAGAAGTATGTATATATATATATATATATATAGAATTCATGATTGAAACCCTTGATGAAAGAAAAACAATTCAAAAAAGAAACATTGATGCCCTTTTTTTAGGGTTATAAAAAGACCGCACTTACAATAGAGCTTGGTTCCAATCCATTCCTTGGGATGAAAGGCCTAAACCAATCATCTGTAAATTGGGGTCTGGTAATATACCAACTCCAGCTGAATCAGTAGGCCCTTGCAGCTTCTGGGTATCTTGGAAAACATTGATTGAGCTACCAGACACTGAAATGGAATCCATGGATGACCTTGCTTTGGTATCCACTATTTCTGTCGGCCATCCATAGCTTACTATACTATTTATTGCTGTAGAGGACGGCGTCGATCCACTTTCAAACCTGTTTCTTGATGACCCCCACCAGCTCTGAAATTCATCCGCCATAGCCAGGAGCTTCAACTTTTCTTCTATATTTTAAGTTCTCCCTCTCTCTCTCTCTCTGTCTATGTGCCGGTGACGGCTTCAGATTCTTTACCTTGTGAGACTCTCTTCCAGGGCTTCTTGGGCTTGTCTTGGTTTCAAACAAGATGATGAGATGAATATGATTCTCTTCATGTTGCTATTTATATTAAGAAGAAACCGCTTGAGTGTGGTAAGTGGTAACAGAAGAAATATCAGAATTTGGTTGACTTTTAAGGGTGTTTAGTCTTGGAGAGGTCTTTTTTAAATCAAATTCATTTGCTAATTAGCCAAATAAACAAATTATTTATTTTTCTTTTTCTCTAAACAGTAACAGCAATGCTTTTCGCTTTTTCTTCTTTGTTTTTGTTTTCTTTCATTTGTCTTTCACTACTTCGATGTTATAATAGAATTAGTTGCTTCAAAAACTAGTCGTGACAAATAAAATTTCCTTGGCAGTGTCGAGTTAATTTTTTTTTCATTTTTTTTTCAGAAAATAGAGTCGAGCTAATATACCAATGACAATATAAGACAAAATAATAACAAGAGTAGTTCAAATGGTAATTGTATATGTCTTAATTTCGAATTTTGACAATTTTTTGAGGTTAAGTCATAAAAAATTTATCTCTTATGAACATCCTAATCTTGACATTGGTGATTTGCCTTTGACCAAATCAAGAAAAAGATTAGTCGAAGTGCGTAGAAATTAACCTAAACATTCTTGACTGTTGAAAAAAAAATAATAATAATACAAGACAAACTGTTACATAATTTAGCACGATATCAAATTCGAATTAGAATAACATTTTTGCATGACTAGTCATTCTATAATAATTGAATCTCTCGTTCTTCCTCCTACATTTACCTATGAGCCTTGTCTGCAGCCTTTTCAAGCACTGACTTACTATAGATTAAAAAAAAACTTTTGTCAAATTCGTTAATATCAAAGTAAGTACAAGCCAAAAACGATTTGTCAATCAATTCATTTCACAGAAACCACCTTCTAAATCACACATTAAAAGATTGAAAAAATACCATTTAAATATTAATTGTTGAGCTAATACATTATATTCATAGAATTGATAACCGGCTTAAACTAATAATGAAATTTACTATCAATCCAACGACAAGGAGTGAATAAATCAACGAATTGAGTTCTATGTAATATTGGTCAAAGATTGAAGGTGGATCAAACAAAAGAAATTATAATATGCTGATTATTGCAATAAAATCATATTACAACCTTCAAAGTCTTGTTGATTCCTAAAAATATCAAGATAATTGGAATTGAAAAAAGAACCCATCTTTGAATTTAATTCAAAATAATCAAAAGCCACCGAATAAGTTTTCACCATAAGAAAATTTAATTGCCCTAAATTACCAAAAAAAATAAAAAGCAAATATGCGATATTATTAAAATACTTCAAACAATGGGATAAAAATAGAAAATATATAAAAAGTTTCCTAATCATCATTTTTTTAAAAAATGACTAGGATGAAGGCAAAATATTTAATTTTGCTCCGATCGCCAAGAGTTTTTCAAAATAGGATTATTTGTAATTTTCTGACACTGGCAAAAATTAACCCTAATTATTACTTGATCAATACTACTTTCAACGAAACCATGAGTATAAAAAATTTTCATTAATCAAGCAACTTGTGCCGATAGCTGTAGGCATTTGGAAGGACCACAACCCCATTATCAAACAAATGCATATGTTTATTGGCAGATGTCTAAGTTTAGCTTTGATTAGGCAGGTGAATCTTACCAACTTTTCACTGCCGTTTCTATATTTTAGATTAAATTGCCAAAATTTTTCAAAGATGAATCAATGCCAGTGATCAGCATTCAACAGCAAGTCAAATGTATAGACATAATAATAAATATTATAAGTATTTATGTAAATGAAGATATTTTTTATTTTTTCAACTGATTTCTCATTGTTTTGTGACAGCATGGCGATATCGGGAAGAACTTAAGGTTGCTTAAATATTCTGAGAAAATTTAGTAAACCAATTCGTGGCACGTTAATCCAATTTCAACCTAGAATGTTAATTCAAGGATAGAAAATAGCAATTTTATATAAATTTAATCGATGAAAAGAACTTTTCTTGGGAAAAATCCCAGAAATAAAGAATGAATAGCTCATCCCGAACCCGAACCCGAACCCGAACCCGAACCCGATCCACTATATTCAATTTTCCTTTCAATTCAATAAGCTTAATAAATTGTGAAACTACATTACATTACGATATTGTTGCCACTTGAAGTTAGTGAGTAGTGAGTGGATTTATTTGGTATGCCAAGTATTTTTTTTTTTTTTTGTTATAACCATAATTTCTTAATTTAAATTATTTTTAATTGAAAATTTAATTTTTAATTACAATACTATAGTAATTAAATATATAATATAATATTTATACCACGTCAATAATTATTTGTGATATAATTGTTTAATAAAATATTTAAAAAATAAATAACTTCTTTTTTAATTGCAAAAATAGATAAAATAACCACACTTCTCTTACATTACATGCCACTGTTATCATATTACTTGAATTTGTGATTATTGGATTTTGTTTAACTTATTTATTTATTAAATAATTATACCATGCGCTACACGCTAACGTTAAACAACCGTTACCTTGAATATTTTGACTAAGAGATGAGGGCTGAGGAGGACGATGACTCTTATCAAGTTGGCGTCATGCTTACTTTGACCTTTTTACTATTTTTTAACAACAAAAAGTCAACGAATGGGGTCCACACGGCATGCTCGCGTGCGGGTACATGTGGGCCCCGCTGTTTTTCCTATGAGTCAGAACCCGAAAGCGATGCTTATTTTGTTACTTTGTTTATCCTAATTCTAATATTCTCCTCTACTAATCATTTCATCATCTCAATTTCCTCCCTTGACGTACCATACACGTTCCCATCTTCTTCTCCACCCCCGTTCTCTACGATGGTTCGTTTGATTGGAGGGACAGATTTTTTATCATTAAAATAAGAAAATAAAATTTTCATTTTTTGACTTTCGGTAAAAATGATTAAAAAATGGAATGAATAAATTTTTATTATTTTATTTTGTATGAAAAAATAACAAAAAAATATTATTACTAGTGAAATATCAAAAATACTATTAATAGAATATAAATAACCTATTCAGACACGAGTTCCTTGGAGTAAACGGTAATTAACCATTACATAAAAGTTATGGGACCATCTTGACCCACTTGTCAAGCATTGTTGTTATTTTCTGCCAAAAAATGGAGGGAAAAAAAATGGTGGGCGATGGATTGCTTTTCGCCCCATCTTTTCTTTCCAATCAAAGAAAAGAAAATTACATTTTTCATCATATTTTTCATTCATCATTTTCAATCCATCCTATTTTCACTCGTACCAAACACAAAATTAGTTTGGCAAATACATAAATTAATTTATTTTTGTAAAAAAATTAATAAAGTGATAATAAGAACGATATCGGAGTAATGATAGATCAAACTTTAATCTGAATATAATTTAAATTAACTGTATATAGATTTTATATCTGAATCCATATACAATCTTTCTAGATCAAATGCGTTTATACTAATGTTTGATGCGATATAATTTAATACGAATTGTATGTACCACTTAAAAATGTGGAGTTAAGTTCATGAAATTGAGCTGAAATTCATATATAATTTTTTAAAATAAGGTTTTAAGAATTTTTAACTCAGATTTTGACTTTTAACAGATCCATATATGAATATAAAAATAAAATTCGTTGAATATTCGTATTGAATTTGGATCAGAGTTTTAAAATTAAATTTTCATTTGAATCAATTGAAATTCAATCCTGTGGTTTTTTGCCCTCAATTTCAACTAAATGCTTTAAAGAATACAAGAGAAAAGAATTGGTACAGCAGTAACTAGTATTGCTTGTATTAAATTTACTAACAAAATTCATTATTGTTATCGAATAAATAGTGGACTCAGATATTATCTCAGAATTACACATTGGGAACCACAAAGGTTGAATGGGCCAGGTCTAAAATTTCTACCATATAAAATCACATGGTGTTCTGTACTATTTGTTTATGTGGGGATTGTCCACGGTCCATTAGAAGTTATGCCATTATTTTTGCACATTAGGTGCCTATATATGTGCTTAGGTGTGAAACCATATGAATCATTATCATCATCTTGGGGTTGCACCAAATTAGTGTTTTGAATGCACTAAATGATCATTAGTTTTTTTTTTTTTTTTGGTCGTAATGCATCGATGTGTTAATAAAAGCATGAATGATAAAGCAAGGCATGATGAAAATATGTTTGGTAGAAGCACAATCATATCTGTTTTGGGTATCATTGGTTAATCGTCTTGATTATGGAATGATTTCACAGTTTCAATCGCAACGATATATAATATGGTGTATATTTTTATTTTAGTGTATACAATCTAATCCATACTAATATAGTCTGACCAATTTACTTTACAGGTAAAGAGCAAGAATCCAAAGAGGACAATTTGCAACCAATTTATACTATTAAGCAAAGAAAAAAACATTCGATAAGAGTTGAGGAAGAACCTAGACAAATGGCATAACATAACACTTTGAAAGAGGTATATATAGTAAATCAATTAATGTCTATATGTGACAAGAATTGATGAACTAACCTCTTGATCGTTTGGTAAAGTCAAGGATGGTTGTGTTATACACACCAATGTGTAGCGTCCTGAGATATTATCTGGAGCAATTTACATCTCAATCTTATTAGTCGTGAAATATTACATATTTATTTTTTCATCTTTCTCCACTAATCAAGACGTCATTGCTGCCAAGAAAACCTTGAATACAATATGTTTTGGTTTCTAAATTTCAAGGTTCACCATCATCGATTGGAGCAAGAGAAGCAAAAACAGATAAAAAATCCGCACAATTTCACCTGACAATTCACATTGCTTACCTATGAGATTGCACTTGACTATGTATCTAAATATCACTGATTGCTAGACTAACTATGTGGTCATAAGCAGAAAACCCCTTATTTTTGCCGAAAATAAACCAAAAAAATCTAAATATATATTGCTTAAGTAAGCAATGATCGATTTTGGGGTGGCTCCCCCAAATTGTTGGGAAACCCTACTTATTTTTACTTTTATTAGCTTCGAATATCTCCAAACTGTAACAGGTCATTCCTTAGACAAAAATCCTGAAACCGTCTCTATTAATTTTCCTAATTATAAAGTGACTATGCATGATAGATCTGCATAAGCACTTGGTAGCTATGTATTTCATGGGACAATGTCTGATTATTAATTACTATATTTTCTTCACTTCTCATTGCAACAAGTGACTTTGTGGCATACTATTTTTCCAATACCCATCATCAAAGTGGTATCATAATGAGGTCAGCCTGTAGTGTGCAAGCTGACAAATCAGACAAGTTTGATGAAACTTCAACACAAAGTGATGACCCTCACCATTCCTTTTAGAGAGAGAGAGGCCACTCAAGCTGACCATATGAGTCCAAGAGTCGCAATCACAGAGAAGAAGGCATTTTGTTTCGGTCCACATGTTAGTCAATCCAACGTGCATTCATCAGCCATCTCTAAGTCAACGAGGAACTGGAGTAAAACACGCAGCCGCCCAACTCTTATCTTTCTACTTCTATCTGGACATTCACCAAACCATGAACCTATGTGTTTGCTGTTCTGTGTATGTCTTATGGTCCCACTCCATAGCTATATTCTGTGAACAAAATGCTGAGACGTATAGACAAAAGACAAGTTGTAAACTTGCACTGTGAATCTCTCTAAGTATACAAAATCTAAATTTCATCAATGTGTGTAATTGATAAGTGATTAATGACTATATACATCTGAACAACTTACTTTTGAATCTCTCTAAGTGTATAAAACCTAAATTTAATTGAGGTGTGTGTTTGATAAGTGATTAATGATTATGTGCAGTCGAAATTAGTGATAGAGTTAGAAATTTAAATGATAATTAATTCGGATTTTTGCCCATCAATAACCAAAATTAAGGTTGTCTTAATTCCCTTGTGGGGTATAATGTCATCAAAGAGTTAGGTAATTCTGATATTTTTGATGTGACTCGATCTTGGAGTGAATATCTAGTGGACCATATATCTGTTGACTAGGGCACAAGTCAATAAATTCTAACCATCTAACCTTAGTCAAATGAAATGATTTTGGAGTTTGACTTTTTTAGTAGTTGACCTCAAAATTAAATGGTCCAGATTGGTATGTATGGACTTTGATATTAGCCTCAAAAGTCTCGTGATTGGTAATTGATCTGAGAGTTGATTCTAATGGCCATCCCCATTTTGATTCACTTTTTATGAAGGACTTCAGGCAGATATTTTCAATGGTGTCACATTGTATATGTATATATATATATATATATTCTTACAAATATTTTCCCCTAAGTAATCCCAAAATAAGAATAATTACTTCTCTCATCTTATTCCCTGGACAATTCTCTTAACTAAATCGATTTATGTAGCACTCTCCTTGTGAAAGGGAAAAGGAGTCACTAATTGGGTTGAGATGATTTTTTTTTTTTGGCTAAAGGTTTTATAGCCGACTACTATTTTAAGTTCGAATACTGGTCATCGTAATCTGAGTGGATTTAAAACATGTCTCCTATATAACTAGGTTGACTAATTCTTAAGGCATATGAAAAGTGTTGAACATGATATTTCTGGGTTACAAGAAAATAGACTTAATCACTAAATACCCCTAAGGTTGAAATGATTACATTCATGCTTGAGGTATGGTGTATATCAGTCTTCTTCTTCTTCTTTTTTTTATCACATGCACAACTTACATCCAATAAGGTTCAAACTTAGAACTCCCAATTGAGAGGTGAGCTTAACAACTTCATTCATTAACGCTTTGAACATCACATTAAAGGAAATTCTAGTTAAATAATGCCTAAAATTGTTTCACCCATGAAACAAAAAATTATCCTTTTCAACTCTTTGCACGGGTACGCCTTGAATTCTTATTTTTATAATGTTATAAACGTTTTCATAAAAAAAATAGATTTTATGTAGATTTGAAATTAACACAATCACCATGTAAATTCTATTTTTAAAGTTTTAGTAAGAATCTCCAAGGAAGACCTACTATGGATATGTATAGATAGGGTTTATGTTCCTTATATGTCCCTCTCTCTCTCTCTCTTGATTGATTGAGTTGATAGAATTTTGTGTTGAATATTGCATACTGTGATTTTAAACCATAATACATACATACATACATACATACATATATGGGGAAATTCTATGTATGACAATTAAATTAATTTTGCCTAGTGGACATGTTTCTTTGTCACCAAATTGGTCTTCTTCCCCAGGTGGGGTTGACAGGGATATATAATTGACCATCCGGGCCCTACTTATCACAAACTCTCTTAAAATTCTTTACAATATCTGAAGAGTGAAGACAATGGTTGGAAGTTGTTTATTCTTTGTCCTGTTATGCTTTTTCATTGGAATAAAACCTCTTTCTTACATCCTTTGGCCTTTGGCTTCGTGCTGCAAATAATTCATTGCCCTAACTTTATTTCAAGAATTATATGATTCATATGTGAACTAGTGGCACATTTCTTAGATGTATGATATAGAGTAGCTTTTTTTTTTAATTAAAAAAGATTTTTGTATCACAATAGGAAGGAATTTTTATGTAATTCGTGTTTGGTTATGCGGTTACAAGTTATGAGTAGCAAAAGTTGAAGATCTTTGTGTTATATAGCAGGATTAATTCGTCAAAGCTGAACAATTGCTACATTTCAATGAGGTTAAGCACATTTCTAGGAGAAATGCACACAGCATGACCTCATTGTTGCAGCACTTCAATGAGTTCAAGTCATATTTCTAGGGTATTTCTTTTTTATATAGGCTCTTAATGATGATAATGCGGAGCAAAGACATTTGGTTGGACCTACCCCTGTATTCCCTTTCTTCTTGTCATGATGAATACTTCAAAGCCTTTACGCTCTATAATTTCTGTTCACATCCCTCTCTCTCTCTCTCTCTCTCTGCCCCCCCCCCCCCCCCCCCACTTCCTGTCTTTCTTCTTCTCTTCCCACCTCTCTCTTTCTCTCTCATTTTTCTTAGAAGAGTGAAAGCATAGAGTTGGGCATAAACGTTGAGCTGGTTAAGTAATTCAGTAATTTCTTTTAATGGCAAACTTGACCAACTAAATCCTTATCTATTTGCGTGAGAGTCAATATCACTGCCTTCTACCAGAAATTAAATGGTATAGTATCCTCTGAATTGATCATGGTTTTAAAAATGGGCATAAAGTTTCCACTAGTAACCACGAATTTTGAAGAAAAAAAAATTCATACACAAATGAGAAATTATGAAATATAGGACATCACTACTATATGTTGTTGCTGATAACATTGCTGTTTCTTCAAGTGTCTTTGCCATCGTTGCCCTTAGTACTCACCCCCCCTCCAACTACCACTGTTTTTGGTCCTACTTGCTCCGCCGGTTTAACCGGCCAGATCTACTAAAACAACAGAACAGTTGATTTTTTCTTGCAAAGTTGTAAACAGTATACGAGCTCCGTAAAATTACCCAAACAAGGTTTGCAAAATTCAGCTTCAAGTCCTCATCAGAAATTAAAATGATCAGACCAAGTTTGGGCCACCTTTATCTCTCTGCATTAACGCAAAAACCAGCCGATCTCAACCAAGATATGTTGTTCAAAATTGTGGCCATCTTATAGTTCCTCATTTTGGAAAGACAGCTTGAACTTTGAACCTATATAATCTGCCCTACATCAAACAGTCAGCGGAAGCAAAAGCGAGAGCATGAGAGCAGAAAAATTCAAAAACATCTAAGAGCGGAAGCGCCTTTGAATCATCATGAATTCAGTAACATTGAATCTGCGGATTCGGGAAATTGAAAACACGAGTTCATGGCGAATTCGCTGCCAAATTGCAAATTCACATGCAGAGCAATAAAGCGTTGGGTATTATGCACAAATTATGTGACTTAGATTCTGGCAGATAATTGATGCTTAGAATTATCAATATGAGCTGAGATGTTTTGTTGTCAATCAAGTTCATAGGATAAATAAGCACCTGAATATTCATATAATTCATATATAGCTGTGTTAATGCTGTGATACAATTTGTCCTTTCATGGAATTGCAGAAATTTTCAGGAAAAAAAAAAAAATCATTCCATGCTTCGCTTCTATTCAGATTTAATGGAGATTCAGATTGATTATAATAGTTCCGCATAACATTTTTTCGGGCTGATACATAAAATTCAGAACATTTTCAGAATATGCCTTGTAGCCCAACATATTTTTAATAAACTTCTTATTAATACGTTTTTAATGAGTATTTGCTCCCATATTGTTCCTCTCTCTCTCACATGATCCGTCCAGGGTTACCATCTTGACTACCCTGAAACTTAGAGCGTGATATTCTTTGGTGAGACACTAGTAATCTATACTGTGATGAGGACCATGAGGTGTTACTGTTGGTGGTTTGAGTTCACTAGTTTTGCGTTCGTGATCGTGGTGTGGAGGCTCGTAACACAAGCAAAAGATCCGAGCTATATGTAAACCACTTCCGTTTCAAGGTATACCAAATACCTCCCATGTGTTTACATACATGTGTACAGTGCATGGTTGATGTCACCAGCATATTATAACTTTCTGCTTTTGAAAATTGTTTCATTGGACAGAGAAAGAAATAAGAAGCGCAATCACAAACACATGAAATGATATATACTCCAATCCACAGCAATCCAGAAGGGGACTATCCTCCCAACCAAAACTATATATCACCATAAACAAGTAATCATAGATTCATAATCAAAACGACATAAGTAAATAGTTTTTTCGGAAAATAAACAAACTTGTATTAATCAGAACTAGACAAAGTAAGAGAGCATGATTAGTGCTCCTTAAACAAGACAACAGCTTAGGAACTGCAGCCTGTTCAAAACAACACAAAAACAAATGAGACGTTTAAGTGTTCACCTGGAAATGTAGGCACTTCCAGCTGAACACCTTCCCCCTACAATTAGGAACAGAGCAGAGCAAATCAAAGCAGGCATGACTCTGATAAATTCCATTGCTGCACAAGGAAGAGGTTTTGATGTGCCCTCTTGCAATGAGAGATTTCAGATTCGAGGCTTCCTACACTCCCTAAGAATTAGCCATCTTTCTTTCCCAAGGGAAGCAAAAAAATATATACACAAAACTGGAATGAAGCCTTCGTTCTCCAGTTAGCTGGAATGTATATACTATATACATCTTGGGAAAGCAATGATTTCTCAATGAACCAAGAGAGAAAATCTCCTATTGTTTTGCATCCAAAATGGAGATCGAGAGATCTTAATCACATGTGGTGATGATGAAGTTTGGGGATCAAACCTCTTGCCACAACTAGGGCAAGTAATAAGTGAACACGTTGTGCTTTCATACTAGCACCATCTACTGCACCTAGGGCATGCCTTTCTCTCCAATTTGGCCACATGTGATGATCTACCTAGATGACCACCTCTTCGAAACGATGATTTTGGAGCCACTTGATTGTTAGAGGCCCTACATTCTAACTTTGCTCGCCTTGAGGGACATCGTAGCGAGGGTGACGGCAGTTTGTAAAAGGATTACAAAAGATTTACAATAACTTCTCTCTAACAAAGGAAAGACTATGAGTATTTAGAAAAACCCTCACTCTCTCTCTCTCTAACACTCTCGCTGTTTCTTTCTCTTTGTTTCTGCTCTAAATGGGATACAACTCATGACTCAAAACACTTCTAGAATTTATAAGACTCTCCTATCATGTACCTAGACCAAGTACGCAACCCTAGATAATAAGTAGATTAATGAATGACCCTTAGACTCTATACATAAATATTACTAATGACTTTTGAATTGTATACATGTACCAAATTACTTAATTTAAGAAGTAGTTACTTCCTTGACCAAAATGACTTTATCGACAACATTTCTCCCACTTAAAGTCACTTTTGCAATCCTTCTATCCTTTCTACTTGTCATTTCCATGTCGCTTATATTTCTGCTCGGCCAATAGAGGATCGACACCACGTGAACTTGTCATTGTTGATTGGCTTTGTTAGAACATCTGATAGGTTGTCTTTAGTATGAATTTTCTACAAGTCCACACTTCCCTCTTCCACCTTCTCATGAATGAAGTGATATTGAACTCGTATGTGCTTTGTCTTCGAGTGAAATGCTGGATTCTTTGCTAAGTGCAAAGTGCTCTGACTATTGCAAAACAGAGCAATCTTCTCTTGTTTGTGTCCGAGCTCCTCTAATAGTATTTGCAACTAGATTGCCTCTTTGCTAGCTTGTGTAGCTACAATATATTCTGCTTCCATCGTTGAAGTGGCCATGATAGACTGCACTTTCGAAACCCAGCTTATAGCTCCTCCAGCAAGAGTAAACACATAACCTGTAGTGGACTTGCTCTTGTTAAGAAAACCTGCATAATCTGAATCAACATATCCTCTGACAGTAAAGTTTGATCCTCCATAACATAATGCAACATTTGAAGTACCCTTGACATATCTCAAGATCCTCTTTACAGTGTTCCAATGCTCTTTAATTACCAAGATTCAACATGTATAGACTAACTGCTCCCACTGTTTGTGCAATGTCTGGTCTTATGCAAACCATAGCGAACATTAAGTTACCCACTGCTGATACATATGGTACTTAAGCCATTTCCATCCCCTCTGCTTCACTACTAGGACTCATACTTGAGGATAACATGAAATTAATAAAAAAAGGGGTAGAAATTGGCTTACAATCTTGCATGTTAAAGCGTTGCAAGATTTTCTTCAAATTGTTCTTCTGAGAAAGTCAAATCTTCCTATTATGTCTGTCTTGGTAAATTTTCATCCCTAGAATCTTGTTTGTTGGTCCCAAGTCCTTCATTTCAAACTCCCTAGTCAATTGTGCCTTTAAGTCTTTGATACAATCTTTGTTGGGGCCTGCTACCAACATGTCGTCAACATACAAAAGCAAAATAATGAAATCACCATCACCAAATCTCTTGTAGTAAGCACAAGTATTTGAACTAAGTTTGTTGAATCCAAGGCTCATGATGAAGAATCAAATATCTTATACCAACACCTTGGTGCCTGTTTGAGACCGTACATAGATTTGTTTCAAAACCTCCTGGTTGCAGCATGTAGATTTCTTCTTCAAGTTCTCCATGAAGAAATATAGTTTTCACATTCAATTGCTCTAAGCATAAGTCAAATGTAGCACATAGCGTCATAACTACTCGAACTATTGTAATTCGAACAACAGGAGAGAATATCTCGTTGAAGTCAATGCCTTCTTTCTGAGCGAATTCTTTCACCACCAATCTAGCACGATACCGCTCCACTTGGTCATTGTCATCTTGTTTGATCTTGTAAACCCATTTGTTCCTGATGGCCTTCCTTCCATGTGGTAGTGGAACAAGATCTTATGTCTTGTTTTTATGGAGAGCTTCAATTTCTTCTTGCATTGCTACCATCTACAAGGAAGCTTCTTGGCTTTTTGTAATCTCATGGAAAGTTGATGGCTCTCCATCCTCTATTAGTAGACAGTATGCAACATTTTTCTCGATAGTGTATTTTGAGTGCCAAGCTGGTTCTCTCCTCTCCCGAATTGACCGTCAAACTTGTAGAGTTGCAAACTCAGCTTGTTCTTGTTCTTGTTCTTCGTGCTCTAGTGTTGCTTCAAAAGAATCTGGAACTTCTTGTTCTTCAATTTGAACTGTAGTAGTCTCTAGTTTCTCTTTTGTAGTGCTGTCATTTTCTTTTTCTTGTACTTTATCTTCAATAAATATCACGTTTCTGCTAATTATCACCTTGTGGGCAGTGAGATCCCATAGGCGGTACACCTTGACTCCATCAACATACCCTAAGAAAATACTGGGGTGTTTGGTTTGTGTTTCGAAAACTGTTTTTTATTCTCAAAATTTCAAAACATCTAAAACTTGTTTGTTTAATATATTTATTCTCAAAATTTTAAGAAAAAATGAGAATTTGAGCAAAAAATAAAAACAAGTTAAACTTGTTTTCGGAGTTTCCTTTAAAAATTTTGAAAACGCGGAGAAAAATTTTGCTCATTAAAGAGGTCTATCCTTCGAACCTTGTTAGCAGCAAATAAGATCCTCCTGGTATTTTTTTGCCTGTTGTTTCTTTTTTTTTGGCCTCTCTCTCTTTCTACTTCGACAAAACCCGAACGACTACACTCTTTGGTAACTTTGTCTTCTTTGCTGAAAGGATATTCTCCGGCGACTGTAGATCGTCTTCTCCTACTCAAGTAAGCCATAGATCTGATTTTTTTTTTACGTTTTTGGCACAATTTTTTTTGGATTTATTTTTGTTTTGATTTTTCTATTATCCCTTCAATACTACAACAGATCTGCTGCAACACAACTCTGGCTAACAGATATGCAGCAATAAATGATCCCATTTTTTGGGTCTGCTTGGTTTGATTTTGATTTTTTATTTTTGGCACGATTTGTTGGCTAATGGTGCTGGTTGTGGGTATTGGGTGGTTCTTGGTTTGGGTTGGTGGTGGTTATGTGTTGTGGGTTGATGGTGGTTGTGGATGGTGTTTGTGGGTGTTGGGTTGATAGTGGTTCTCGGTTGTGGGTGTTGGGTGATACATAATGAAAAAGGGAGAGACAGAGAGTTGAAAAGAGGGCGAAAATTGTTGATTATTATTAAAACAAATTTTTTATTTTTTATTTTTTAAATTATTTTTAAAAATATACAACCAAACAGGTTTTGTAATTTAAAAATTTTAAAAAATTTTTATTAAAACTCTTTTTAAAAATAATTTTCAAATACTATTTTTTGAGATGCAAATCAAACAGACAATATATTTTCTAGATTTTGAATTCAACTTTGATGTTTTTTTGGCGTAGTATATACAGGACTTACAATAACCAGCTAGTTTACCGGTCCACATCTTCATTGGTGACTTCAGATCAACTGTGGTTGACGGTGTCCGATTGATCACATAACATGCGGTCTTGATTGCTGCTGTCCAAAATGACTTGATTATTCCCGCAGTTCTCAACGTTACTTTTGTTCATTCTAATAAGGTTTTGTTCACCCGCTCTGTTACTCCATTCTATTGTAGAGTGTACGCAACCGTGAACTGCCTCTTTGCATCTGATTGAGTTGATAGACGCTCTTGTGGTGACGGCGTTGTCCCCGCGTGATTAGATAAAAAACACACTGTTGCATGAGATCGGATCGATAGGCGGCGGCAGGGTGATGGTGGTGATGGCAGCGGCGGCGTTGTCTGACTTGAAAACAATCTCTGGGTTTCGGTCACAGGCTTGGAAGGTCCTTCGACAGTAACCGCCATGTTTGTCAATGACCGCCATCTTCTTGAATCGATTCTTAATATTCTCAATAACTGCCGACATATCCGAAAAACGACGAACTTGATCTCTGTGTTTCTCCACTGGCATGGTCACCTGACGCCGACCAGCGCCACTTATTTTCAGCAAGAACCATGTCAATGGCGGCGGTGACACTGGGTCTGCCGTCTTCGGCCATTATATAAAACTTATTCGCCTTTTCAACAAGGAGGCCACATATTTATAGCACTGCAACACAGTACATTACCATAAATGGAAGCTTCGGGTTATTTCCCCCACAAATGTCTATTATCAACTCATTAAAATTTATGGGATAAATATACATACCACTTTAGAGAGCATATCTTTTTTATTTAACATATCTTTTTTTTTTATTTAAAACAGCGCTAACACTTTTTTTCAGTTTATATTTAAATATCATCGACATTTTTACCGTTAAACCATTGTTTTTAACAAAAAAAAAATTATTTAAAATATTAAAGTTATCCTTACATAAACCTCAAATAATCTTTTTATACAAACTTTGATTAAAATTCGAACTGATTAAAATTTATTTTTTTACATATTAAAATTTAAGTTAATTAAAATTTATTTTTTCACATATTAAAATTCAATTCGAGTTGATTAGTTTTATTTTTTTTGTATTAAAATTCAAGCCTATTCAACTTATTTTTTTTACATATTAAAATTCAATTTGAGTCGATTAAAATTTATATTTTTTAACATATTAAAATTTGGGTTAATTAAAATTTAATTCAAACTGATTAAATTTTTTTGACGTATTAAAATTTGAATCAATTAAAATTTAAATTTTTTTATGTGTCAAAATTCATCCCAGTTAAAATTTAATCTGAGTTGATTAAAATCTATTTTTTATGTATTAAAATTCGAGTTTATTAAAATATATTTTCTTACGTGTTAAAATTTGAGTAGATTAAAAGTAGTATTATATTTTTTACATATTAAAATATATTTTTTAATCGACTCGATTTTTACTACATAAAAACTGAAATTTATTTAGCTCTAATCAAATTTTATTCGGCTTGAATTTTAACAAGTAAAAAAATTAAAAAAAATGGAATGCCCTCGTTGAAAATATATCTAACTTGAGAGAGTGTGAAATTTTTTTTTTTCTAAAATATATGAGGATCAATTTAATAAAATTACATTCTAGTGAACGTCATTAATATGACAGAAAATGTCAATGATGCTTCAAATAATAGGAGGGGGTGTCAATGATAATTCTCCAAAATTTTATTATCCCACCATTTTTCATTTTAACTAAATCCACTTCACACTATATACACCATTTTAATTATAAGTCCACCTTCTATCTTTTTATAATTACGATTTCATTCAATATCTCCTCGCATACACCTTTTTATAATAGGGTATGTGGGTATTAATGTCAAGTCTCGAGGGTTTGGATATAATTTACCATTTTTAATATCTATTCAAGAAAAAACACAGTGTTTGAATTTTTATTTCCTATATATCCCCCAAATTAATTATTTATAGCACTAGATCTATTTACGAGATAAATTGGCTAATTATTAATTAATTTTGATAGTTAATTATGATTAAGAATTTAATCAATAAATCCAACACCACCGCCATCACTGCAGTGGGTTTCGGAAACCACCCAGCCACCATCCACCACCAAACCATCTCTATTTTTCTCTCAAACGATGCTTGTTCGTCAACCGCATCGCAACCCACTACCCAGACCCCCTAGCTAAACCTACATCAAGCCCTCCCAATCCAAGTTTTAGATTATCAATCAATCCTCAATTTGTTCAAACAAGGAATTAGTTTTGGGATTTTATCCCAGATCTGTTGTGTGTAGGTGGTGATTCGATTTTGGATCTAAAGGAGAACCTATTGTGTGTAGAATTGGATCCACGATGGATTTCGAATAGGGAGAGGCAAAGGTATTGGTTGTGGGTAGGTCTCTATGGTGTTGGTTGTTGGATTCGCGTTTGCATTTTGATTTCCAATGACGTTGGTAGTGGATATTGGTAACAGCTAGGAAAGTGTGGGGTAGTGGGCGCTGCGCCGCTTGGTGTTAGGGGTTCTCACAGAGAGAATAAGAAGGGTAAGATAGTCTTTTTGTTAATGACGTCTCTTTATTGAGGTCTCAGTATAATTTTTAAAATATAAAGTGGTGTCCGTGTAATAAATTTGAATATCAGATGTCCGAATATAATTTACCCAAAACCTTAAGAATTACTAAAATTGTCAGAATTCTGAAACTTGAGTCGGCCATGGATCTTCTCTGCAACGCGTACTCTGCTGCTTCAGACGAAGACGATGAACCCGATCATGGAAGACCCGTATTGCCTCCGTCGAAGCGACCGAAACCCCAGAACCCTCTTCCAATCACGAAGCCTTTGCCCTTATGTCGTTCGACCCACAACCCGAATCTCCCCACCGAAGCTCCTCTTCCCGGCAGGTACATATCGAAGAGAGAGCGAGCAGTCTTGGCTTCGGTTCCGACGACTCCAAACCTTATCCCGCCAATTCCAGTCACCACATCACCTGGTTCTTTACTCTATCTCATGTTCTATAATCTGCTTTGTTATTGTTCTTGTCGATTTTTTTGCTAATTGGTGGTGAATCCTTGTTTGGTTGCTGAGAAAGTTATAAGAATCCGTCAATTTTATTCCTTTTATGGTCCTAGTTTGAGAAAAGTTCAATTTTTTGGGCTCTAATTTAGTAGTTTTTCATGGAGGAAAACGGTGTTGTGGGAGTAGAAGGGGGCCCATGGATTATAGTCCATTACACAAGAAAATGTGCTTATTTGCTTCACAATGTTACGCAATGTTTATGCTGGGGTCTTGGAAAGGCTAAAATTTGACTGAGTTAGGCTCGTTGTTTATTTAAATCTATTAGTTTGGAATAGGTGAGTGATTGCAGGCTTGTAGTTCAGATTCCCAATTTCTATCATTTATAGATTGGATCATTGGAAAGTTGAAAATGTTGGACAAAAAACGAATCACGTTCATAGGAGTTCCAAAGGAGGCAACAAAAATGAGGACAAAAAGTTGGCAGCATGAAAAAACACAAACCTCTACAGCCCAGACATCCATTGTCTTGTCTTTTACCTGTTTAAATGAGGGAGCTGAGAGATATGCTCTTTTTTTTCTTCCATTTTCCTGTTGCAATCTGTTACAGACCAATTAGTTCAGTCCTTGGCCCTTTGAATAATGAAAAATGTACTCATGTTATAAACGATTATATTTTATATTCTACTGTGCATGGACCGATGCAGGCCACCAAGTGGCCCAGTTACCTGGCTCAGAACCTTATTATTTAGGGGTGGGCCAGAAAATCTGATCCATGGCTGGAGTTGTTTTGTCCCAGACAGCCCTTGCCCATCCCTCTCCATATATGCCGTCTAGTTTACTTCTGAGACTTATTTAATTTGACACTGGAAAAAATTCTCAGTCCAAATTTATTCATGAAGTTCATTCAAGCCATTATGTTACCTTCTAACTTGAGGAATTTTTTGCTCTCAGTCGTGGGAAGTATTTCATATTCAGATCTACCATATGATATTCTGTCATCATTGAGGCATCAAACAAAGGGCCGTCCATGGCTTGGCCAGATGTCTGAAAAACTGTATACAACTCTTAATTGCCACAAAAATGCCGTCACTTCTTTAAAATGGTCAAGCAGTCACGGTGAGGAATCTATCTTAACAATGACAATTATGTTGGTCCTTCTCCTTCTTTTTTTCCCTTTTAGTTGTGCCTTTGACATGGTTAATGAGGTTATTACTGTTAGATTTTTTGGCGAAACTATGGATAGCATGTCATATATATTTGTCTCAACCTGTTATCCAGTGTCTGGGAAGTTCAGTAGTTAGTTGTCATTATTGACATGGTCTCATTAGGTTAGATATAAGTCTCATTTTTCTGCTGGCGATCTACTTGAATATCTCTTCTTTATTTCTTGAATGAGGGATAAGCATCAATGGGGGTTTCTCATGCTGAAAGGTCATGCATAGACACATGCAATTGCATTGTTTGGCTTACATGTCACACAATGACAGGAAGAGAATTGCTACCCTTATTCTATTTATACTGGAGAATATGTCTAATGGTAGGGTAAAAGTTACTTTCCCCTAGTTGATCTTGGGTAGCCTGTTATGCATTTATTGTTATTATTGTGACAAAACTGAAGGCAAGATTAGACCTGTGAAATCAGTTTTAAAATTTAAACCACTTAGTCTTGGGCAATTTCTAGATTTGCAACTAAGATGGTAAGCCATTTGTGGCACAGGTGGCAAAAAACGTTTTATTAATGTGATTTAGGTGGCTGCACCAAGTCCTATAACAGGTCTTTCTCCTTTCTTGGTGGACAGTGGATACCTGCTAAGCAAGATGGGGGGACAAATAAGCAAATCTGCCATCAGGAGACTTAGGGCGTGCACTGGGTGGGAGCATCAGTAAGAATGAAAGAGGAAGTCTAAGTGAAGGAGAAACAAGAGGCTGGCCAAATTAAAAGAATATCAGTTGAAGACTAAATTTGCCATTTCGTTTAAGTAAAGGAAAGAATGAAAAAAAAGCCATAAATTTTTTCATCAAATTGCTAATGTGAGGATTTAGTTTTGTAAACTTAAGAAGCTTATATTCGTAAAATACTCGAAGCAGTGCTGTATTAGGAACTATGAATGCTTTAATCACCCAATCTAATTCTAATAGTTTCTTGGTAATTTATCTCTTGGTAGTACAGCATCGGAGCCGCTGTGTTCAAGTTCGGTTCCATGCTTGTCAGTTTATCTTATTGTTAGATTCAAGTTGCTTGGTGTTATGTAAATTAATTTAAATTATCTATAAGACATGATTTGTTTTGCTTACTATACATCATGGGTGCGTTCCTGTTCTGTTCAATAAAGTTGGTCTACAGCTCCGTTCTTTTCTGATCTGTTCAATAAAGTTAGTCTTCAGCTCATCTGCTTGCGTCTGCGGGAATGGATCATAGCATCTGCATATGGAATGTGTGGAGCAGAGATCATAAGAAAGCTCGCGTCTTTAACCATCATAATGCAGCTGTGAAAGATGTGAAGTGGTCACAGCATGGACTGTTCTTGCTCTCTTGTGGGTATGACTGCTCATCAAGGTTAATTGATGTTGAAAAGGGATTAGAGGCTCAGGTTTTCAAGGAGGATCAGGTTGTTGGAGTCGTAAAATTTCATCCAAACAACTCCGACCTATTTCTTTCTGGTGGTTCAAAGGGCCTCATTAAATTATGGGACATTAGAATTGGGAAGGTGGTCCATGAATATAGACGAGGTCTTGGTCCAATCCTTGATGTAGAATTCACCACTGATGCAAAGCAATTTATTTCTTCCTGTGATGAATCCAAAGGCAATATCAGCGAAAATTCAATCATTGTTTGGGATGTCTTGCGGCAAGTTCCACTATCTAATCAGGTAAATATACATCAACCATTTCCCTTTGTTGTTTAAGAAGAATACTATAGATGCGGCTTCTTTTTCGACACCAGTTGCTTGTCTACTTGTGCAATGGAGTTAACAGATGGACTTGTGAATCGTAGATTTTATGTTTCCCAACAGATTCTTCCTTTTATGGGCAATTCTTATCTACCGGCGTGATTTTACTTCTCATGAGAAATGGTATTTTAAAAATGGCTCTGAAGAAGCTCAAAATGGTTCACATTTCGGTGATTTGATTTCATCATTATGATGATCCACTCTAATAGTGAGTTCTATGGACCCACGCGGGCGACCCCCCAGTAGCCTTTACCTCTCTTCGCCAATAGGACCCTTTCCTAAGGCAATCCCACATCGGAAGAGAGTCGTCTTCCCCCCTCGCATATAAGCCCTTGCACTCAAAGGAGGAGGTACCCACTAGCGACCTGATCAGGTGCCTAGTGGGTACCTCCTCCTTTGAGTGCAAGGGCTTATATGCGAGGGGGGAAGACGACTCTCTTCCGATGTGGGATTGCCTTAGGAAAGGGTCCTATTGGCGAAGAGAGGTAAAGGCTACTGGGGGGTCGCCCGCGTGGGTTAACCCAGGTCAAGCCGAAATCCTTCAAGTGGAGGGATGAGATCCGTAGCGATTTCTACCCCTTACAAAAAGGCGCCTTTTTGTAAGGGGTAGAACCCTCCACTCAGGATTTCGGCTTGACCTGGGTTAACCCACGCGGGCGACCCCCTAGTAGCCTTTACCTCTCTTCGCCAATAGGACCCTTTCCTAAGGCAATCCCACATCGGAAGAGAGTCGTCTTCCCCCCTCGCATATAAGCCCTTGCACTCAAAGGAGGAGGTACCCACTAGGCACCTGATCAGGTCGCTAGTGGGTACCTCTTCCTTTGAGTGCAAGGGCTTATATGCGAGGGGGGAAGACGACTCTCTTCCGATGTGGGATTGCCTTAGGAAAGGGTCCTATTAGCGAAGAGAGGTAAAGGCTACTGGGGGGTCGCCCGCGTGGGTTAACCCAGGTCAAGCCGAAATCCTGAGTGGAGGGTTCTACCCCTTACAAATGGTAGTCTTTTGTTTGATGA
This sequence comes from Ilex paraguariensis, assembly GCA_963454935.2. Taxonomy (NCBI): domain Eukaryota; kingdom Viridiplantae; phylum Streptophyta; class Magnoliopsida; order Aquifoliales; family Aquifoliaceae; genus Ilex; species Ilex paraguariensis. Next base: position 59,563 of record CAUOFW020000985.1, read on the forward strand.
AAACGGGAAAGGCAATTGACTGCAACGTTTTTCGGCCATTGGGTGGGGGCAACTGGAGGAAGACAGCACGGGGCAAAGGGCAGAGCTTCGAGTGACTTGTTAGGGCTGTCGAAGAGCAAAGAATGGCAGACATTCAGTGTGTCTAAGAATTGCCTCCTTATTTTGGCTTTTCTTTCTTTGTTTTTTCTGTTTTACTTTTTATTTTCTTTTTCTATTCCCTCTTTTCTTGTTGGGCACCAGTTTAACTGCAGTAGATGAAGACTGTTTGGCTTAGTTGATATACAAATGCCCATGCAGGTTAGAATCAGTCTTTAATTGAACTGAAATTATATCTATATATTTGGCATGGCATGTCTGCAATCCTTAGGAGGTTGGCCTGGATTTGGAAATGTGCTCAATGACATGTATTGGCCATGGTTTTTTTTGGGTAAACTGTTTATGTATGCCTGACTTGAAAGTGGGTCTTGACTGCTTCATTGTGATCTGTGCGTCACTGGTCTAACTCACGGAAATAGTATGTTTGTATGCAGGAGTAAGGTTGTTTATATCTAACTCTCTGTTGACTCTGTAGTGACGGAAGGCTCATACATTGGGTGTCCCTATTTATACTTCTGACTTCTGCTTTGTATATTTTTGTGGCTATAGTTTTGATTATTCGTGTTTACTTTTTATTTTTGAGTAGTCTATGCGGTTCCTGTATTCAGATGAGATCCATTAAAGCTTGTATGTTTCTCCCCAGGTTTATGTGGAGGCGTATACTTGTCCATGCATTAGAACCCACCCTTTTGATCCATATTTTGTCGCTCAGTCAAATGGAAATTACATTGCAATCTTCTCTTCCAAACCGCCCTTCAAGCTTGACAAGTACAGGAGATATGAAAGCCATGGCGTTTCTGGGTTCCCTATAAAGTGCAATTTCAGCCTGGATGGAGAAATAATTGCCTCTGGCTCCTCGGATGGATGCATTTACTTTTACAACTCTAAATCCTCTGAGCTTATGAAAAAAATCAAGGCATATGAACAAGCTTGCATGGATGTTGCTTTCCATCCTGTCATGCCTAATGTGATTGCTTCATGTAGTTGGAATGGAGATGTCTCGGTGTTTGAGTGAGATTGCAGTTTCTACATTTATTGGACTTTTGTCACTATCTGCTTCCTATGCTTGTGAAGTTTACTTGGAATTTCACACCAATGTTTGTTTGTTGGAGCTTAGAAGGAATTTTTTTTTCGTAGGTATCGAGATCGTTCAATCATTTGCAAACTAAAGGGCATTGGTTAAAGAGGTTTTATGTGGTCGAAAAGACTTGAACTTAAGACACGAACCCGTGCCTTTGTTCAATCGCTTAACCAGCCTGTATGTGTTGCTTCCATGGTGGGGTTGTATTACTATATCATAATACAATGCCATGTTGTATTAGTGTAAGTTACAAACATTCAATGAAAGTAATCGCAAAAGCTTCTTTAAGTTATATAGCTGGAAGAAATTGGTAGTTAGGAGTTGCATCTCAGAAATATGGTCAGCTTGATGGGGTCTTCATTGAATGTTGTGTAATATTGTAATGGGCATCATTAAATTTAGTTGGAGACGTCTATCACTCTCTTTAAGCTGCGTTTGTGTCACCTTGTAATGTGAGATCCCGAAGAGACAGGTATAAGCCACATGACATTCTCTCTTGCTCTACAACTCTCCCAGTCACGCCACCACCCCCACTCACTCCCCTCCAAACACCGTCCCAAACAAGTACCCCTTCCGCCACTCCTTAATCACATCCCTTGCTTGAAACCCGTCTCCGTCTCTCTGGCTGTGGATCGTTTGGTATAATTTTTTTACTAAACAGATTACACTTAATGTGTAGCCGTGTGAGGCATCATTGATATCTCTCGATCCAATTTCAAGAGGGTGGTGGGCCTGGGGCACATTGGAAGCTGCGCCAATGGTCGTCAAACTCCCTTTCATGAGAAAGAATATCACAAGAGGAGGGGTGAGGGGGGGGGGGGGGGGGGGGGGAGCACAAACGGATAGTTAAACAAAGATGTATACAATTATGCAAATTCTCTTCATGTGGGCCAATTGAAAGGAGACATCAGACATGACACCCCACTTTTTTAGTTGCACTTGTAGCTGGACCAACCGTTCCAGGCTCCAATATCTTTCAACATCAAGTTACAAGACAAATACAATTTATATATATCATCAATAATGTTGTTGGTACACCAAATTTTGTGATCTAATGCATTATAATTATTGATTAGATTAATCATAAACTTCATTCAGTACTAGAACATATGTACTTCTTATCCTATGATTATTTTATAATTTATTTTATCACCAAATTAGATCTTAAATAACATTTTTATGTGTACATAGATATACAGAGATATGTATAAATATGTGTGTGTGTGTGTCCATAGTCAAGCACTATCTAGACAACCCAGCTATTTTCCAATTCAGCGTGGTCCACCGTCCTATTAAAACAGTTTTTATTGGAAAACATAGTAATTATAAACCCATTCAAAGCAAGAAAACACACTTATACAACCTATTTTCCTATGTACAGTATTTTTTTTTCAACTTTTGCATGAATGTGTTCCCCACATTGCCTGGTCTCATGTCACCACACCCTCCCTTCCCAATCTCCATCTCCTTCCTACACAAAACAAATAGAAAGTTGAAAAAAGGAAGAGCAATAAAAATCACTCCCCACCCCACCCCACCCCCACCCCTACCCCTTCCTCTTCCCCTCCTTCCATATGAGTTCAATGATATTGTAATAAGAGAAATACTTCTAAGAGTAGTTAGTGGCTACCCGTGTGTTTTCTCTCATAAGGTCCCACTGGCTTGCCAAACCAGCGACATGAAACGATGGGCTAAAAGGTTTCAACTCCATGAACCAATCACTGTGGATTAGTCTTAAACCCTAATGGTCTAAATTTCTAGATATACATTTATGAGTGATCAGGGACAAAAGCAGCATTATTTTTCGAGAGAATCTAAGCTTATGTCAAACGATGGCATCCCAAAACCACCCTAAGTGTTCTTCTTTATCTTTAGTTTATTCCTTTCCTCTTGTTCCATCTTGTCAAGTTTTCTCAACTTTATATTAATGTTTATCCTCTCCTGCATGCTAGGGGCTTAATCAATGCTTGCCACCAAAACACATTTTTTTTTTTTTTTAGTCAGTAAAAATGTTTTCAAGGGTTAAAAGTTTCAATACATAATATAGTTTACGACATTATTCTTTATTGCTTCTTGAGATATAGTTACTGAAGAGATACTCAATCAAACAAGCTGCCTAGTCTAAAAGATAATAATCTTATAATACGAGAGACTAGACAACTATCCCTCTTACAGAGAGAGAGAGAGAGAGATAGACTGATATATATTATGTTGTGAAAACATAATGTTATCACCTCTTATCCTGATTTCCAGATCTCCAAAAGTGCGAGACAAAGTCATTTTGTTGCTACAAACCATGTGATCTGTGGGGAAAATGGAGGTTGCCCATTTGGTTGGTTCTTCTTCTTTGATCCCCTGTGCCTTCAAACTATTTATTAATGAATGATGAATCCAAAATAGCAAAGCAGTGCTTCAATAATGATAGTTTAATACGGCTCCCTTTCCTATTTGGGAAGCATTATTAAGTACTAACACCCTGTGTAGGCCATGAATTTATTTAAAACATATTATTTTATAATGGTCTGAGTTGTTTCACGTACTTTTTGTTTTCTGTTTCAATTGTCAGGAGTATTTGGAACAACTTATACGTATTTTGACTATTTTCCTCTTTAATATAGTCAAAAACAGGTCATTCACACCAAAACTAGAATATTCATAAAAGATTTATCTTTTATGACGTAATCTCAAGAAATTGTCAAAAGTTAAACTCAAAACGTTTGAATTTACAAATAATCTAAGTTTCACGTTCACGTTTCCTCGTCCAAATCTTAGCTTTAAGAAGGATTTACAAGCCATAAGTAAGATGTTTAACCTTTGTTGTTGTCGCTTGATGCTTGAAGATATCTGTCATTTCTTAATCAAAGTCAAAGTCTTGTTATGCATTTGCATGAACTTTTAGTCAATTCAGATTAAAAATATTGGTTCTCTCTCACTCCTCTTTATGCACAGAGATATATGTGTTTATCCTTATTTCGGGGTGTGGGAATAAAGCATTGTAGCTTTTCCTTCTTTCCTGACATCAATGGTCTTTAGGAGAAAAATATTCCATGCTTTAGTGCGTGCCACGTAGCTAATGACAAACCGTCATAAAACTCTTGCAAACATATGAAAATGTAATGTTTTTTACGTGTGATGTTTACTACGTGGCAGTCTGGGAAGAAAGTTGAAGGGGAGCTCCGGCGGTGGTAATAGGGAAAAAGAAATGAACCGTAAATTTAAATGTCATAAATTTAAATATTGATAATTTTTTTGGTTCAAGTTATAAGAAATTTATCTATTATATATACTTTAATTTTGACATAAATAATCTATCTTTAACTGGACTAGAGAAGTAACTAATCAAAATACATATAAATTAATCTAAATACCTCTGTTGAACAGGAAAAAAAAAAGACAGTTAGCGAAGAAGTATATATTTCGTATCTATAGGAACATTGTACATAAACTTTGAGGAATATTTTGTTCAGTAATATTACACTGACCAAATTTATGACCTAATTAAAAATCTAAATGACATGAAAACTAACTTAAACTTATTTATTTGGTGTCATGTCATTTGCGTCTCAATAAAGACTTCAAATAATATGCTGTCATATCATTTGGACTCTTAATTTGGTCCCAAAATTTGGTTAGCGTACATTACTGTATTTTGTTAAACCAAAACAATTTTTTAAATGTAAAAATTGAATTTTTGGTCAACTTTGAGTCTAAATTAAAGTGAGATTCATTCATTATTTGGCGTAAAATTTTGTGAGTTCATATTCTACTCCATGAGGAGAATAACATAGTATATTCACTTGTTCAAATCGAGTAAAAAATAAATAAGAAAATAGGTTCCAAAGTGACCCTCTTGAAATTTGAAAATAAAATTTATGCAATATGGGGTTTGACACCAATCTCACATTAGTTGAGGAAGAAATTCAACATAAACATATATAGGTCAAGTTTGCTCTATGGGATTGGACCCCAAAGGGTACCACAATTTTATGAGCGAAGCGAGTGCTATGCTTTCGGTTTGACCACACATGCGCGCGCGCGTTGCTTGCCCACACATGCCACAACCCGACTTGTTTGGGCCGGGTCGGGCTCGGGTACGGGATTGGATCAAACCCTATCTTTTTGAAAAAAATTCGTTTAATTAATTGAATGAGAATTTTCAACCCGAAATTTAATTTTTGGTATTCTTTGAATCGCACTGGTTCGGATTTGTGCTTCCCTCCAATTCGAAATTTTGAGTCTAGTCCGAAATTTTTAAGTTGTGCCTGTTCATGGAGAATAGTTACTTAATGTGTCTTCTGGCTGTTGTTGGGTTATGACTCTTAGTATGGTGGCTATCTAAATAGTCACCAGAATGTCTATAAATATCCAATTCATGCATTCATTCATTAATCGGTCCACCTTCGGTATTAAGCCAAACATGAGAACATAGCATTTTGGCATTAATGCAGTGTGTTGAAGAGTACACAACACAATTTTTGTTTCGCTGGACGAGTAGATTGGAGTGTTACTTCTACTCATATAAAGATCATTGTATCCTAAGAGGCAGATACTCGATATTTCATAAGCACCGTGTGTAGGGGCGAAATCTGTCTTTAGGACATAGTGTGAACCACTAGCCTTGATAAACTTCAAATTCTATTATGCAAACAGATTAATATTTAGATTAGTTTGGCAAAAAGTAAAGCGTAATTCTTACGTGTAATTTTGTTGTGTAACTCTTTCATGTAACTCTTTTGTGTAAGACTGTTTTTGTGTAACTGTTTTGCACTTGATTGTTACTGTTTTGTTATACTTTATATGGTTCAAATCAAAAATTTTAATAAGTGATTTTACCATATTTGAAACACAATAACTAATAATCTTAAGACAGATTTTCGAATTTGTATAGTTGATTGTTATGTTTCTGATACATTTTTTAATTTTAGACTGTTATAAAATATTACGAATTGTTAAAATTTGTCTTTTGACAATTTGTGATATTTTTAAGAGACTTGAAAATTTTGTGAAAAAATTACGTGTTTTGTTTTGGTGTTTAATTCAAACAGTGACTCTAAGTTAAACAATTACACCAAGCAATGACATCATACAGAAACATTAAAACAGTAACTTCAAAACAGTGACACTGAACAGTAACATAAATTGCCTCTGTTTTAATAACTTGTTTTTGAAAAGTGTTACTGTTTTCCTATTTTGAATAGTTTATAATCTGTGTTTATTAGAAATAGTTGAAAATGATAACAATATTCCTGTCACTATAAATCATGTTGTACATGTGATGTCTATATCTATTCCTACTCATGTGTCTTATGGGGAGAAACTCGAAAAGTTCAATGGGAACGATTTCAAAAGATGACAATAGAAAATGTTTGTTCTATCTCACTACGTTGAATCGTGCAAAAATTTTTTGTGATGATGCTCTTATTTGTAGTGAGAATGAGATCGACCGCTAAGTTGTTATTGCGATAGATGCATGGAAGCATTTTGATTTTGTATAAAAATTATATCTTCAATGTATTGGATAACACATTATAAAATGTGTATAGTCCAATCAAGACGACTAGAGAGTCGTGGAAATTCTTGGATAGAAAATACAAGACGGAGAATACCAGAATGAAGATATTTGTTGTGGGCAGATTCCATGAAGATATATGAGCGATGAGCTCTTTAAGATAAATGTAATGATCATTGTATCTGATTTTAATAAAAAGAACACATCTTCTGTTTATATGTTTGAATTTTCTAATTTATGGCATGGTAGATTATGACATGTTAATTTTAATAATTTTCGTAAATTAATGAATTTAGAATTGTTGTCTAAATTCAACATTGATGCAAATCATAAATGTGAGGCATGTGTTGAATCAAAATTAACTAGATTATCAATTCATAATTTTGAAAGAAGTACTAAACCTCTAAATTTAATTCATAGTGATACATGCAATTTGAAATATGTTCAAACTAGAGGTGAAAAGAAATATTTTGTTACTTTTATTAATGATTGCACAAGATATTGCTATGTATATTTACTAAGGAGTAAAGATGAAGCATTAGAAAAATTTCTGCACTATAAGAATGAGGTTGAGAATCAACTTGACAAAAATATTAAGGTAATAAGAAATGATCGAGGTGATGAATATGACACACCTTTCGATAGGTTCTGTCAAAAATATGTTATTATTCACCAAACTTTTGCGCCTTATACATCTCAACAAAATGAAATTATTGAATGTAAAAATAGAACATTGAAAGAGATGATGAATGTCATATTAATTAATTTGAGATTACCTCAGAACTTGTGGGAGAAAAATTTGCTTTTAACAAATTATATTTTAAATAAACTATCCCACAAGAAGTTAGACAAAATCTCTTATGAATTATAAAAAGGTCGGAGTTCTTCCTACAAATATTTAAAAGTGTGGGGGTGTTTGACTAAGGTGATTGTTCTTATTCCCAAAAGGATTAAAATAAGACATAAGACCATTGATTGTATATTTATTTCTTATGCAATAAATAGCAATGCATATCCTTTTCTCGTGCATAAATCTGATATTCCTTATATGCATGTCAATATAATCATTGAGTCAAGAAATGCATCATTCTTTGAAAATGTATGTCCTAGTAAAAGTGCATGTGATGAGAGTTCTCTTAATAGAACTCATAATACTGCGACTAGTAATATAGACTATGAGTCTGTAAATAATGAAAATGAAGAGGCACTTAAACGCAGTAAGAAGGGAAGGACTTGCAAGTCCTATAGTCTAGATTTTTTAACATATTTGCTAAAAAATGAGCCTCAAAACTTTAATGAAGCGATGTTCACTCCTGAAGCACCTATGTAGAAAGAAGCTGTAAACAGTTAAATTGAATCCATCATACAGAATCACACTTGGGAGTTAGTAGATCTTCTTCTAGGGAGTAAACTATTGGGGTGTGAATGAATTTTGAAGAAGAAAATGAAAACTGATGGATCAATTGATAAGTACAAGGCTAGATTTGTAGCTAAGGTTACAAACAAAATGAAGGTCTTAATTACTTTAATACATATTCTCCTATCACGAGAAAAACATCTATTCGTATGCTCATAGATATTGCAGCATTGCATAATCTTGAGATACACCAAATAGATGTGAAAACAACTTTCTTAAATGGTGACTTAAATGAGAAAATATCTATGGACCAATCCGAAGGGTTCGTTTCTCTAGGACAAGAGAAAAAAGTGTGTAGACTTGTTAAATCACTTTATAGTTTAAAGTAAGCACCAAAACAATGACATAAAAAGTTTGATAAAGTAATAATGTCAAATAGTTTCACAATTAATAAATGTGACAAATGTTTTTATGTCAAAGACACAAATAATAGATATATCATTGTTTGTCTATATGTGGATGATATGATTATTTTATGTAGTAATAATAATATTATTACAACTACTAAGAAAATGTTATCCAGTAAGTTTGACATTAAGAATTTGGGTGTTACAGATGTTATACTAGGAATTAAAATTTTAAAACATCTGGTGGATTTATATTATCTGAATCACATTATATTGAGAAAATACTTGAGAAGTTTGACAAAAATGAAAGCAGTATTGTTAGAACACCAGTTGATATAAATCTTCATTTGTCTAAAAATACTGGTCAAAGTATGTCACAATTGGAATACTCACGTATCATTGGCAGTCTAATATATGTCATGAACTACACTAGACCAGATATAGCATATTCATTAGTAAATTGAGTAGATATACGAGCAATTCGAAAATAAACCATTGGAAGACAATTATCAAGGTTCTTAAATACTTAAAATATACCCTAAATTATGAATTGCATTATACAAGATATTCAGCTGTACTTGACGGGTATAGTGATGCAAACTGGATATTTGATATGAAGGATACAAAATCTACAAGTGGTTATGTTTTTACACTTGGTCGTGCAGTTGTATCTTAAAAAATCTCTAAGCAAACGTGTATTGTCAGATCCACAATGAAATCTGAATTTATTACTTTAGATAAAACAGGAAGGGAAACTGAGTGATTTTGCCAATTTTTTCAAGGAAATTCTAATATGGCCTAAACCTATGCCAGCAATTTGTATACATTACGATAGTCAATCTGCAATTGGTAGGATACAGAGTGATATGTATAATGATTAGTCTAGACATATACATCGTAGACATAATACCGTTAGCAATTGCCTCAAATGAGATAATTTCTATTGATTATATAAAGTCAAAGGATAATCTAACATATCCGCTTACTAAAAGTTTGATAAAAGAGCAAGTAAATTACACATCGAGGGGAATGAGATTAAAGCCTATAACACAAAAGTCACCTTAATGGCAACCAACCTAGTTGACTAGAGATCCCAAGATCTAGGTTCAAAGGGACAACCAAATTATGCTTGATTTAAAAAAAGCACTAAGAAGATAATCTCTCGTACCTATTCCTATAATAAACTAATGTTACCTGCAGAGTTTTTTAGGGTATGTTATGCTTTTAATGACTCTTATATCTTAAAAAATTCAAGTGGGATATTATAGGGTATTCTTAATAGGAGTTACCTATGTGGGTATAAAGGAGTCGCTTATGTGAGAATTTAGAGGCTGAATTCTCTAAAGCACTCATGAAAATCAAGAGTTATTCAGGGTCAAAATGAACACAATTATGAGATCCAATTGTGTTAGAAAAGAGACTGTGTGAAGTCTATTGGATCTGATTTATCAAACAGTTGAATTGTTCAAAACATCACGTTCACTATTTAGCCAGTAAGTCCAATGGGCTTTCACTAGGGAATGTTCAAGACCAAAATTACCTATCTCGATGCACGATTTTTCATAGATGTACTCTTTATAGTGTGTCAGCATTGTCATTTGCATACTAACAACCAATTTTTCATTCATGTGGAGAATTGTTAGACCAAAATAGTTTTTTAAATATAAAAATTGAATTTTTGGTTGACTTTGAGTCTAAATTAAAGTGGGACCCGTTCATTATTTCGCGTAAAATTTTGTGGGTTCATATTCTACTCCATGAGGAGAATAACGTAGTATATTCACTTGCTCAAATCGAGTAAAAAATGAATGAGAAAATAGGCTCCAAAGTGACCCTCTTGAAATGTGAAAATAAAGTTTGTGTAATGTGAGATTTAACACCAATCCCACATTGGTTAAGAAAAAATTCAACATGAACATATATATGTCAAGTTTGATTTACGAGATTAAGTCTCAATGGGTACCACAATTTTATGAGCGAAACAAGCACTTACATGCTTTCAGTTCAGCTACATACACGTGCGCGCCGCACGCCACAACCCGACTTGGTCGAGTCCAGCCAAGCTCGGGTATGGGTGTGAGCCTAGCCCTATCTTTTTGAAAAAAAATTATTTAATTAATTGGACAAGAATTTTTGACCTGAAATTTAATTTTTGGTATTCTTTGAATCGCACTGGTTCGAATTTGTGTTTCCCTCCAATTCGAAATTTTGAGTCAAGTCCGAAATTTTTAAGTTGTGTCTATTCATGGAGAACAGTTACTCAATGTGTCTTTTGGTTGTTGCTGGGTTGTGACTTTTATTATGGTGGTTGTTTGAATAGTCACCAAAATATATATAAATATCCAATTGATGCATTTATTCATTAATATTAATTCATCAGTCCACTGTCGGCATTAAGCCAGACATTAGAGCATAGTATTTCGACATTAAGGCAGTGTGTTGGAGAGTACACAACACAATTTTTAGTTTGCTAGACGAGTAGATTGTAGTGTTACTTCTATTCGTGTAAAGATCATTGTATCATGGGAGGCAGACGCTTGATATTTCATAAACACCGTGTGTTGGGGCAAACTCTATCTCAAGGACATAGTGTTAAACATTAGTCTTGATATACTTCGAATTCTATTCTGCAAACAGGTTAGTATATATTAGTTTGGCAAAAAGTTAAACATAACTCTTTTGTGTAATTATTTCGTGTAAGACTGTTTCTGTGCAACTGTTTTGCATTGAATTGTTACTATTTTGTTATATTTTACATGGTTCAAATCAAAAAATTCAATAAGTGATTTTACAATATTTGAAACACCACAAACAACATATTTCACAAGAGAGAGAGAGAGAGAGAGAGAGAGAGAACTCGTTGTTGATGATTCTAACTATTTAGCTAATACCTTGTAATCATCGAACAATAGGAGATCTTTAAAGTAAGGGTAGGACTGTAGTATGAAAAAATAGATTTCCAATACAGATAGTTAAAATTATTTCAACAGTAAATTTTAATTTTAGATATTTGTAGCGGTTGATTATAAAAATATTAAAGTAAAGTGAAGTAATATACAATACCAAATATATTTTTTTGGTCATATAATACTAGCCTTAAGTAATATGAAGAGAAATATATATATATATATATATAAGTAATTGGAAGAATATATTTGTAATATCTATATAATAAAACAGGAGTGTGTTTAAATTTTATCCCAGTCATATTTTCTCCCTCAAAATTATCAGCAATCACTTACCTCACTCATCATCCTTTTGTCAGACTCAAATTTTAAATCACATCACTCATTTTTATCACATATTTAATCATTTATATATTTTTTCCTTAAAAATATCACACAATTTATTCTATCATATATTTAATTATTTAATATTTAATTAATTTGTAGTTAATATATTTTGAAAAAAAGTTAATATGGTGGAATCGATTTTTTAAACGCTCAAATTTTTATTTTATCATGTTTTCACGCACGAATTATGACTAATATATATATAATACTAACCTTAAGTAATAGGACGTACCTGCCATGTGGACACGCCTAATAACACAAGTTTGATCTTCATCTCCCTCTGTTAACCACTGGTACAGTACAAAATATATTTCTGCAATCTGTCTATATAATTCACCCAGATGCCTGAACAATGTCACTAATATTTGGAGCACTTGACCGACAAGATTGCAGAAACAGTAAGATGATAAAGACCAATGGCAGCAACCCCGGCCCATAATCACCAGCCAGGCAGCAGAAATAACAAAGCACAATCCATGAAGGTTAAGCACCCATATGGGTAAAATCACAATCTCCATGAAAGTGAAAGAATGAGAAAAAGCAAACGTAAGCTAAGATCAGTATGTCAAAAAGCCTTAGACATCGGCGACATTTATATCCTCACATGGCCTACAGTAAGCAGCAGATAAGTACTAGAACACACTCCTAAGACAAGGTGCCAAACTGTAAAGTCATCAACATTTTAGGATTGAATCTAGACGACCCTATTTGAACGCACTATTACCAGATTGAATCGTAACTTCAATCTTGTATTTTGTAAGAACTAGCAGTATATTATCGAAACGTAACATTCAGTTACGTAGTCTTTCCCCTCTCCTACATGTAGCATCTGATGGAGCTATTGCTAAAAAAGACTGTCTGATTTTGCAGTAGGTTTGTGCTAGTGGGTTTTTGGAGAATTTTGTGGGAGAGTGAAAAAAACTGATAGTGATTGAACTTTTTTTTGTAGCAATGGTGGACTGTGTTATCCGTTTGCATCAAGTGGAGGACATGGCATCATATACACGATCATATCAGACATAAAGTTTGTCTGGCCTTTTCTTCTTCAAAGTTCTCTCTTTCAAAGCATGCAAATTCAAGAACACCTCCGAATGTTGGTACTTCATCTTGCTACAGTACTATACCATGTCATGTCAATTCATATTCATACTCATCATCATGACTAAAAATTAACCGATAATCGCAAACGTTCAGTGTAGTGAGTTATATTAACGAGAAAACAACGAGTACATAAATTTACATGATTTGGAAAATTTCTATTTACGTTTATGAGAGCAATTGTTTTTCATCCCGTTGCACTGTGTTCCACTCCATTTCAATTCGTTCTCTTGTCATTGAATCCTTAGGTCTAGTGGATATCAATCAATCATCCACCGAAAGATGACAAAGGATAAGAAAATTCCCAGTGCTCTAATCATATGAATTGTTTGCTCAACGTAATATGCATTACCCTTGAATCATAAATTTATAATCACTTTTTTTCTAACCAAACCTACAAATCATAGATTTTGCATAATGAAAAATTTGTGTGGTTTCGATATCGCAAAACTAAGTAAAATATTCTCTAATTCTTCAAAGACGTATATAATACTAGATTAAGAAAGGGAACAAAATAAAAATAAATGTCACAAATTTTCTTAAAATTATACTATCAAACATTTTATCATGTCAAAATCAGTTTATGTAACAAGAACTAGTTGATAAACAGTAACATGTGTTGAAAATTATGACTAAAAATGCATAAATGAATAGGAGAGATAAGCTCTCTCTCTCTCTCTCTCTCGTCTTTAAATCAAAGCACCATGCAAAAGCAAAACCATGATTTTCATTCATACGCCTACATTGCAAAAAAGGATGCAAATAGTAGACAACATCCAAAAGCATTTTGTACACTCTGCCATTTAAAATTCTCAATCCAAAAGCTGCATGCATGTGACGATCGAATGAGTATCAAGCAATTTACACTGATTTGACTCTTTAATTAATAGCCAATTAAATTCAAGTCGAATCAAAGTAGTTAACTTAATCATGATTATCATAACCTGCAGAATCTCATAACAAAGCAAACACCATCCTTTCTTAACGATACGGTAATGACTTCTTTTAGATTAAATAAACATCTCCATGTTAGTACTCTAACTGGCAGTATCATGGATGCTACATCTAGACTAACACAAAATTAGGGACCACATAATTGGTCTCTTAATTAATTAAATTATCTGCTAAAAGCGGTTTTGATTTATTAAAGTGTCCGTTCTTTTTGTGCTGTGGGCTGGAATTTGATTAAAAACGTAAGAAAAAGAATTTCTAGTTTACAGAACGTCTCCATGGGACAGCGCAAAAGTATAATAAATACATTTTTGTGGTTTAACTCGAGAGTCTACGTGATAAATTACATTGGAAAGCTAATGTTATCACAGATAAGTGTTTACAAAAAATTGTCGGGATTTACAAAATATATGTAATTACCAAATACCCATATTTTCGAATAGAATGAGAGTGCAAATAGGAGTGAAAAACAAAGACAACCACAACAGTACAACTGCATCATGCAATTATTTATTCTGTACCACTGAAAGAATGGATGAGATATGAATGGTGGGCAACCGAGTTGCGCTATACATATATATTCCTTTCAAAGATATGGTCTAGTTCTGGGATTGAAAAGGGGGTCTATTGAAATGCAGCTAATCATAGGAAACAATGGCTACAAAAGTAACTTGATTTCCCTACCTATATTACCTTTTGAGGCACAACTAGTAGCGAAGAATAATAGGGTTTTGAGGCGCTATACCTATATCACCTTTTATTTGTAACGTGTTTGTGTCCAGAGTCGCGAAAAAAAAATCTTAGTGTATTTTAAGTGTCAAATAATAATTTAAATTATTATTATTATGTGTATTTAATAATTTTGCCAAATATAGCACATTCGTGTTAACTGGTCGGAGTTTACACCTCCCACCACATCAAAAATCATTTTTTTTTATCGTATTTTTAGTTTTTCAACCAACAAAAATGCACCGTGTGTATATTTTTTATTACAAAATCAAAGTGATTCTCTTTGCCGGCCTCCAATTTTGGTCATTTTATGTGAGAAATTGTGATATAATGTTTTAGTCACGCTCAAGGCTCGTCCTTTTGAATTTCTATCACACGTGCCAAAGTTATCCTAGTGCCTTTGGTTCTTCACGATTACCCCAGTCTCATTCGTCTTTCAATTATCTTGTCACTTATGGTTACCACCTCTTTATAAGTGCAGGTATATATTTCTACTTTTGATCTCTAGAACTTGCACTCAATTATATTAAAAAAATGTGTGACCTATAGTGTAAAACTATGGTACCATATCTGCATCAATTTTTGTCATTAATTTTAAATTTGTTGATATGTAAGTCGAAAAAATGATAAAGCAAAAAAAAAGTATAAACTAAAAATAAAAAATTAGGCGGCACATTTCTACTGGTTGAAGAGTGCAAGTCCGATTTCAAAAAGTATTTTTTAGTATCATATCAAGAGTCGTGATCTATATATCGAGCATTTCGTATGCAACTCTCTTTGGATATTAAATCTTAATTTTGGTTATTTCTTCTACATAATCATAGGTATGACACTCTTCTAGTAGCAATTCTTTTTTGACCTTTTACTTTATAGTACATCCTTTTTGAATCTTATCCCTTCCTCACATCTATAACTATAATGCTGCTTATCCACAATTATCATTACCCCTAACTCCTAAAAGTTGCATTGCCAATACACATTGGAAAAAAAAATACTAATCACACCCAATAAAAAATTATCATGTCAAGCATATAAATTCATTTTATTAAAAACAATTGACAAAATGATGAATGATAATTTTTCATGATGTCTTAAACGCACGTAAAAATTTCTCAACTATAGGAGGAAGAATAGAAGAGTAGGGATTCAAGGACGGGCATAAAAATTAGCGTTCACATTTTATAATTTAAGTTTATTTTGAACTTATTTAACTTGGAGAATACTATGGTACCGAAAAAAAATCGGTACCATTCTTTCAAATTTTCTTATTTTAATTGATGTTTTTATAATTTTTGTGGATCATTTTACAATAAAAAAAATTAAAATTTCTGTGAAAGTTTTTACCACTTTTTTATGATAACTTACAATCAATTATAATATTTTAGAATCAATCGCAAAATATCATAAAAAATTATAAAAATATATATAAAAATTATAAAAATATTCAAAAAAATTATAAATGACAATACCGAATATTTTTTTTTAGGACGATAGATTTGTCCTTTTAACTTTCCTCGAGATGATAAATTTTAAAAATAATAAAATTAAAGTTGATGATACCTCAAACAAGCTCTAGTTGTGAACTCAGGTCAAAAGGTCAGGAAAGACACGAGAAACTTAGAGAACTAGGGGTGAAACTCTCCATGGGGAGATCGTAGCAGAACCAACCAGGAAACAGTTAGATGACTGCGAAAATTGGGTCCCATGAAACTCTCAACCAACCAAGATTCTTTCCTAAAATTAAGGAGGATCCTATGAATAATGGGCAAAGATCTCAACTGAAATCCCACAGAATAAGGGGCGGCCTGATAAATACTATGTAACGCCTCATCGAGAGGGAGAGCCAAAAAGAACCCTAATTGTATTATGCACTGTTTTGTATTACATTCAAATAATCAATACAGAAAAAAGGGGCAAAAACCTCCATTTGAGAGTGGATTAGCCAAGCTCCAGAGCCGGTGAATCATTATATTTCTACTGTGCAAATTTTCCTATCCCCTAAGAAACACTTCATCACTGCCATTACAAAGTTAGCAGCCTAACTTCACCGTTGGTCCCACGCACTCTGTTCACCCACATTAGTTTGCACCATCAGTTTGGCGCCATCTGTGGGAACGACTGTTCCTGTTACAAATAAGTTGATCTTTCAGTGACTAATAGTGTCAACACGAAACATGAGCAGAAGTCAAACAAACTCATCTCAGATACAGGACCAACAGGGAGCCACCAATGGTAGACAGCCCGAGAATGTCCCAGAAATTGATCCTCCCATGGAGAATCTCCCCACAAATAACAAGATGGAGACCCTTCGCCTCGTCAATCAGTGCTTGATAAAGCAAAACGAGGAACTCTTGAAGCTCTTACAGCGCCCACAAGAGGCACGTCCGGCCCAAGAAGGTCAAAACAATCCCCATTATAGGGATCAACAACACCTCGATCCACTCAGAGAAGACAACAAAAGAGAGGAGAACAGCCAGACCTTGGAGTAGGTTCCCCAACTACCCCCTAAGAATAGCCACAATGATGAAGTACAAAGTCAAAATCATGAAGGTAAAAAGAATGATGTCTTCCCTTATCAGCAGGAGATAATGGAGCAAAATTGGAAGCAACGCTTCAAGGGCATCCAACAGGAGCTCAGCCACATGAAAGAAACGGTCAGAAGTAAAGCTCCAGTTATAATGGACGTCTTGGTGCAGCAGACTGAATCTCCATTCACACCTGGGGTGTTGCATTTTTCCCTCCCACCAAAGTTCAAGATGCCACAGATAGAGTCCTTTGATGAAACCAGGGACCCCATGGACCACCTCAATACTTATAAGAACCAGGACCCCGTACGCTGTCGAGCCTTTCCCATCACTTTGAAGGGTTTAGCTTTGGCGTGGTTTAACAGGCTCCCCCCGGCCTCAATCTCTTCCTTCAAAGAGCTTTCCATTTCTTTCGTATCCCACTTTATAGGGGCTTAAACCTATAGAAAGCCGAGCTATCACCTTTTAAATGTGAAACAGGGACCACAAGAAAATCTCAGGTCATATGTCCAAAGATTTAATTCGGAGTCGTTAAAGGTGGATATCCCAGATGAAAAGTTCGCCATCACTGCCTTCATAGCTGGTCTAGGGGTGCAGTCTAAAAATTTGATGTTTTCCATATCAAAAAATCCACAACCAAGCATAGCTGAGGGCGAAGAAGCTCTTCTTTCTAAGGTAGGGAGCTCTTTTGCACATAGAGACAAGGGAAAGGAAGAGAAAAAGAGGAACAGAAGTCCCAGGAGAGAGAGGGAAAGAAACAGATCTCCAAAGAGAGATAGATCTCCCAGAAGAGACAAATAGTGATCCCCAAAAAGAAAGGGGAATGTTAGCGACTACTTAGGCCCCCCGCAACCTGAACTACAGCCGAGGTATGCACCTCAGCAATATACCCCTCTCACTGTGACAGTGTCCCAGATCCTATACGAGGTACAGAATGAGAAATTCTTAAGGTGGCCTCCACAAATGAAGGCAGATCCATCTAAAAGAGACCCTACGAAATATTGCAAGTATCATAGGGATCCTGGCCATCATACCGACGATTGCATTCAGCTAAAGAAGGAAATTGAGTTCTTGATCTAGAGGGACAGTTACGACGATTTGTCGCCCATGACAACCAGAATAGGGCTCCACCACCACTGGCACCTCAGCAACAAGTCCCAGCACAGCACCAGTAACCCTTAGGGGAGATCAGAGTGATATCTGGAGGATTTCCTAGCGGTGGAGAATCCAGTGTAGCCAGGAAAGCACACCTGCGCAGGATCAGAGCTGGCGACGCATTGGAAGTACACACAGTGTCCAAAATACCTCAACTGAGCACAACCATCATTTTTTTGGATTCAGACTTGGAAAGTTGTAAGTATCCCAATGATGACCCGTTGGTTGTAAGGGCCATTGTGGCTAATCAAACTGTTCATCGAGTTCTAATTGACAATGGGAGCTCGGCCGACATCATTTTTGCCTTTGCCTTTGACAAAATGGGCATAGGAAAGGAGAAGCTTGAGCCAGTGAGTGCTCACTTGATGGGGTTCTCAAGGGAGAGGGTGCTACCCCTGGGATCCATCCAACTCGTGCTCACTATGGGGGACCCTCCTTGTCAAGCCACCACCACTGTGAAATTCCTGGTAGTTGACGCCCCTTCTGCGTATAATATACTACTTGGGAGACCATCCCTCAATGTAATGAAGGCTATCCCCTCAGCATATCACCTGGTCATAAAATTTTCTACAGAAAATGAAGTTGGAATGGTCCGAGGAGACCAGCGAATAGCCAGGGAGTGCTACATGGCCTCGGTGAAGCAGAAAGAGGTTGAAACTATCCAGCTAGATGAGCTTGACATGAGGGACGAGCTGGACACTAGGCCCATACCGTCAGAAGAGCTAGAGTCAGTCCACCTCGATGAAGAGCCTGAATATATTGTTTACGTGGAATCTAAGTTGAGCAAAGAAATGAAAGATCTACTCACCCAGTTCTTGAGGAAAAACATGGGGGTGTTCACTTGGAAGTAAGAGGACATGGAAGGCATTGACCCCTCAGTCATCACACACAAGCTAAGCGTGAATCCCATTTGCAAACCTGTTAAACAGAAGCGAAGAAGTTTTGCTCCAGAATCAGTAAACTCCTCCATGCCAAAGCCATCAAAGAGGTGGACTACCCTACCTGGTTGGCGAATGTGGTGCTAGTCAAGAAGACCAATGGGAAATGGCGGCTCTGCATTGATTTCACTAATCTCAATCGTGCATGCCCCAATGACAGCTTTCCCTTACCTCGAATCAACTTGATCGTGGATGCAACTGCTGGGCATGAGCTCCTCAGCTTCATAGATGCTTTCTCAGGTTATAATCAAATCAGGATGGACCCAGCGGACCAGGAGAAGACTTCATTTGTGACTGAACAGGGAACTTACTGTTACCAGGTCACGCCTTTTGGATTGAAGAATGCTGGAGCCACCTATCAGCGCCTAGTGAATAGAATGTTCCATAAGCAAATTGGGACATCCATGGAGGTCTATATCGACGACATGTTGGTAAAATCATTGAAGATAGAACTACACATCGAGCACCTAGCAGAATCGTTCCAAATCCTCAAGGAGTACAAGATAAAACTCAACCCTGCAACGTGCGCCTTTGGGGTATCAGCAGAAAAATTTCTAGGATTCATATTCAACAACAGAGGAATCGAGGCTAACCCAGAAAAGGTTAAGGTAGTTCTGGATATGCGACCACCTTCCAACATCAGGGAGATCCAACGCCTAACAAGAAGGATAGCCGCCTTGAGTCGTTTTGTATCCAAATCAAGTGACAAGTGCCAACCTTTCTTTCAGGTCTTAAAGAAGACTTTTCAGTGGGACACCCGATGTGAGGAAGCATTCAAAGCATTGAAGGAGTACCTAAGCTCTCCCCCTATCCTGGTAAGCCCCTTAAAAGGGGAAGTGCTTACTCTTTATTTAGTTGTCTCAGATTTCTCAACCAGCGCAGCACTAGTTAGGGAGCGAGACAGAGCTCAGCAACCAGTGTACTACTATAGTAAAGCTCTAAGGGGGGTAGAGGAGAGATATCCAAAGATGGAGAAACTAGTTTTGGCCCTGGTGACTACGGCTAAGAGACTTAGACCATATTTTCATGCTCATACTATCGAGGTTCCAACAGATCAGCCAATGAAACAAGTGTTGCAGAGTCTTCAGGAAGGCTAGTTAAGTGGGCGATAGAGCTCAGCGAATTTGATATTAGGTATAAACCAACGACTGCAATCAAAGGACAAATTTTGGCAGATTTAATCGTAGAATTCACTGCAGTAACACCCGCGGAAGCCACACTGCTAATACCTGACCTCCCCGTATGAAACTTTCAGTAGACAGAGCTGCCAATGCCCAAGGAAGCAGCGCAGGATTGATCCTGACCTCTCCAGATGGAATAGACGTGAAATATACCCTTAGGTTTGGGTTTAAGGCTTCAAACAACGAGGCAGAATATGAAACTATCATTGTTGGGCTCAACCTTGCACATTCAATGGAGGCAGAGCAGCTGGAGATCAGCAGCGATTCCCAGCTTGTCGTGAAATAGATAGAGGAGTCATACGAGGCTAAGGGTGAGAAAATGGTTTTCTACCTCAGAAAGGTACAGGAATTGATCAAGAAGTTTGTGCAAGTTAAGTTCAAGCACGTTCCTAGAGCCAAAAATTCTAGAGCAAACGCCTTGGCAAGGTTGGCAATAGCTTCGTAGGAGAATTTGGATAGGTTAATTCCAGTGGAGCATTTAACAGAACCATCTATATGAATAGAAGATGAAGAAGTTCTGCCTGTGCAAGCACCACCAAGCTGGATGGTCCCCATCAGAGGGTATCTTCAAACTGAGACTTTGTCGGAAGATCCCAAAGAAGCTGCGAAACTAAAAGTCAAGTCAGCCAGATTTTCTATTTTGCAGGAAAACCTATACAAATGAGGATTTTCGACACCTCTACTCAAATGTGTGGGAGATGAAGATGTTAACTACATACTCAGAGAGGTCTATGAAAGAGTCTGCGGCAATCACATCGGAGCTTGGGCCCTAACAGGAAAAGTATTGAGGCAGGGGTACTACTGGCCCACTATGCTCAAACATGCTGCAGATCTGGTCAAAAGATGTAAAGCTTGCCAAATACACGCCAACATTCCCCACTGCCCACTAGAGCTCCTAACATCAGTGATGAGCCCCTTGCCTTTTCAAGAATGGGGTTTAGATATACTTTGCCCCCTCCCTACGGGGGTTGGACAATCCAAATTCACCATTATTGGGGTGGACTACTTCACCAAATGGGCAGAGGCAGAGCCTTTGACAACAATCACGGAACAAAAAGTTCAAAACTTTGTCTGAAAGTCGATAATCTACAGGTTTAGGATTCTAAGGACAGTTGTTTCAGACAATGGGAAGCAGTTCGATAACCCTGAGTTCAAGAAATTTTGTGCCAAACTGGGGATAAGAAATTTCTTTTCGGCCCCAGCTCATCCCCAATCCAACGGGCAAACAAAGGTCACCATTCGAACAATAAAGACCGCCCTAAAAACTAAGCTGGAAGTACTGAAAGAAAAATGGGCGGAGCAGCTCCATGAGGTGTTATGGGCTTACAGAACCACAGCCAGGACAGCCACTCGGGAAATTCTATTTGCTTTGGCTTTCGGAACTGAAGCAGTGGCTCCCGTGGAGATAGGGCTCCCATCCCCTAGAACTGAGTTTAGCGACGCAAGACATAATGATGAGGCGCTGCTACTCAACCTCGATCTATTGGATGAGAAGAGAGACGAGGCCTTACAGCACATAAAGCATTATCAGAAGATGACAGCCAGGTACTACGAAAAGAAAGTAAAGCACATGAGTTACAAGATAGGGGATCTAGTGCTTAGAAAGCTTCTGCTTGCGATGAAGGACCTTTCCCACGGAAACTAGGCCCAAACTGGGAAGATCCTTATATCATATCAAGGGTTATCAGGCCCGGGAACTATAAGCTGCAAACTGAGGAAGGAAAAATCCTGCATCATTCTTGGAATGCAGAACATCTTAAGAGGTTTTTTTAGTAAGTTTTTCTGTAATAGAATCATTCTTTCAATTAAACTTAGAACTTTTGACCCTCCCTTGTATATGCCTGCAAAAAAAAAATGCTTCCAACTCAAAGATGAGCTCTCCAGCTCATAAAACCAAGATGAGCTCTTCAGCTCATAAAATAAAGATGAGCTCTTCAGTTTATAAAATTGAGATGAGCTTTCCAGCTAATAAAGTCAAGGTGAGTTTTTCAACTCGTAAAATAAAGATGAGTTCTCCAGCTTATAAAACCAAGATGAGCTCTTCAACTCATAAAATTAAGATGAGCTCTTCAATTCATAAAATTGAGATGAATTTTTCAACTCATAAAATAAAGATGAGCTCTTCAACTTATAAAATTGAGATGAACTTTCCAGCTCATAAAGACAAGATGAGCTCTTCAGCTCATAAACTAATAATGAGATTTTCAACTCATAAAATAATAATGAGCCCTTCAGTTTATAAATAGAGCTCTGCAGCTCACTTTGAACAGTTCAGTTCATAAAAAAAGCTCTATAGCTTAGGATGAACTCTTCGATTTGTAAAAAGAACTCTATAACTTACAACTTACCTTACCAGTCCACTCAAAAGGGTCCTGAAACCCGTGAATAGAGACATATAACTAGATTCAAGATTATAAGTTCAAGAATCCACAGAAGAACCAAATAAGAATAGAGGTTCATATATCTAGCAACAGTACGAATAAAAAAAAAAGGGGTACTAAGAGATATTCTCAATCCTTATTCGCCCTTTAAGCGTCTCTGGAGCTCTGCAACTTCCTCCTTCAAGCAGACATTTTCTTCTTTTAGCTCATCCCTATCCTTCTGGGCTTCTGTCAGAAAATTTACAAGTCTCTGCCCAGATGAGGAGAACAGTATGACAGCCAGAGAAAATCCAGAAAAAGAAGATGAGTCACTGGCATGGCCACTTTTGCATTTCCCAGAAGAAGTATCAACGTCCACAACCTCATCAGATTCAGAAGGACCAGAATTAGTAGAATCTGGGTAAGAAACAAAGTCCATAGCGGCATCGACAGCATTGAACAGAAACAAATTATCTGATGTCACCAGCTTCAGAATAAGACACAGGCTCAATTTCTATCATCTAATCAATTCGCATCTCCTCTAACAGATCCAATTCGGGAGGACCTACCAACCAAATTAATTCCTATGATTAGGAGATTACATCAAGAGACCCGAACAAATACAGGTTGCCGACATACTTACCTGAATAAGAGTAGCTCCTCCAAGATCTAGGAACTCTGCACTCTCTATAGTGCAGCTCTATGGATCTCCAAGAATCTCCAATAACATAAAAGAAGTGATTGACCCATCCCTCAAAAGGAGAAGGAAGGTCAAACACCATACGCCGCAGCTTGAAGTGCCTCCACCGAAAACAGACAAAGCACGGGACCTCATCCTCCTTGACGTCAAAAAAGTAGAAGAATTCTCTCATAATGGGAAATTTGCCATCACCACGCAAGCGCTAAAACAGAAAGAAACTGATCATGATGGCCCATCCCTTGGGAGAAAGACGAGAAGGGCAAAACCCACAATAGGTCAAGATGTAACCAATAGCGGGATGAATGAGGAGACACAGACCCATGTCCAAAGCACCCTCAAAAAAGTAAGTCTCCCCTCGAGGGAGATAATTGCAGGGCTCGTCAAAAAAATGGGGCTCACAAAGCTAGTTCCACGTCAAGAAATAATTTCTTCTTTATCCCGACTAAATCTGAGGGTGACAATGACGAAGGCACTAAGTACGGGTCTTCCACTCCCACTCAATTCCGCATGAGCTTCGTTCCCTGAACAGAGGGGAGATTGGGGCAACCATTGGAGTTGCAAGAAGGAAAAAAGGAGACATGGGAAGAAGATAACAAAGGTGAAAAGCTTTTGGAGGGAATGAATATCCACGAAATCAAGAAGTCAAGATATTAAAGAATCAAGAAGCACGCTGAACCCAAAGGCGGCGGACCTTTGGATTTCCAAATTAAGGCAACGGATACGTTTAAAGAAGGCAATAAAATATGGACAATAAAGAAAAAATTAATGACAGATTCTACCAGTCATGAGCCATTAAATAGCCAAGGAAGGCTTGATACAGCCTTGGATAAGCCTAGGAGGTCGGATTCTTTCCTCGGTTATGACGGGGTTCAATAATTTAAATAGTTGGATCACATTCCAAAAAAACTTCTCATATTTTTTTGGGCTGACTAAAAGAGAAACTTTATTCCTGAGGCACAATAAGGCTTTGTCAGTATAAGTAGCTGCTAGAACCATATTTCCAACAAAGCTAGCAAATGCACTAGAAACAATCACACCCTAGTCTTTACACCCAACAACAAGGAGAGAACTTCCAAGAATGAAACCATATTTCCAGGGGGTCAGTAAGCTCTGTTGACCCTAATGGAGTTTTTGGAGGTCTGCACCAAGGGTTTTCAAGCTCTGGGGAATTAGGAGCTCAGTCAAGGGTATACATGGTAGCTCTGGGCCCCGTTGCCTCAAGGAGGAGGAAAGAAGGGGAAAGAGGAACATAAGTAGTTATGTAACTTAGCAAAAATAAGACAATAGACAAGCCCTATGGAAACAGGAGCTTCTTGGTAGAGGTTCGTACAAGGCCAGCATCTAGGAGCGCTTAGAGAAAGAGACTTCTTGTGGTGAGGTTGGATTAGCAGAAGGAAATAATAGCCTTAACATTTTCTCGTTATCCCTCATCCGCCTCAAGTATTTTCAGCACTTGGTGAGCCTAGGCAAAACTCAACCCCTGACTTTGGAGGTAAGATGCCTTTCTAGAGAGACCAGCTCGTATGGTTGTATAGACCTTCTGATATATCTCTTCAAAAAAGCCTTATGTGGACCTCAGGTTAAACTTCCAGAAAGGCTCTTCTTTCAACAAAGTTCTCATGCATGTAGCAACATGGCCTCCATAGATGTACTTGTGATGGACCTCAACATTAAGTTGTTGACTCTCTTTCCCAAATTCAGTAAACCTCTTGTCACTGTGAGGAATATCAAGTCCACCATCCAAAGCTCCCTTTGAGGTGAGCTCTACTTTAAGCTTTTCAAAAACAGAAAAGATCAAGAATCAAATGTACAAAAACAGAAGGTTAACATCCATAAGACTCCAGACCAAGTAACCTCAATATTTCCTTGATACTCCTCATCCATCTCAAGCCATAACAGCCTTCCCTCGACTATCTAGCAGAAGTTCAGGGCAATAAGCTGCAATATACATGTAAGATTAACTATGGGTCCACGGTAGAGCTCGGCAATCTTGGAAGACTCTCTGAAGTCTCAAACATTCGGATATTTATGAGT
The DNA here is from genome assembly GCA_963454935.2 of Ilex paraguariensis. Classification (NCBI taxonomy): domain Eukaryota; kingdom Viridiplantae; phylum Streptophyta; class Magnoliopsida; order Aquifoliales; family Aquifoliaceae; genus Ilex; species Ilex paraguariensis. The sequence goes on from CAUOFW020000985.1 coordinate 84,977, forward strand.
TATGTACAGCTCGTATGGCTGCACGGACCTTCCAAGGCAGCTCCCAACTATTCAAATAAGCAGCATACTCTCTTCTACCAAACACAAGCATGGTAATCTCCTAAAGTTAGATCTCAATTTCTTTCCTCTCAAAATAGCTCAAGAAGCCAGCAGACTTGCAGTTCCAGCAGCTTTGCTTTCAGAGGAACTCGTTCCCCTCAAAGCAATAGGGGCAATGAGAGTACAGAACAGTACGCGAGCAGCTAATCATAGAACAATAAGAGTAGATCTAAGAAAAGCAGAGTAAACTGCATTGAAGAGTAAGTTGAATTGTGTTATCGTATTGAGTAGAGTAGACTGTATTAAAGGAGCCTGTTAGATTGTCTTAGAAAGCAATTAGAGATAGAGGAAAAAACCAGTGTGTTTACCATTCAGACAAGTCAGGAAAGCAAGTCAAGTTTACATTCCCCAATAGAAGTTACAAATGCTAAAAAAAAAAAAAAAAGAAGGAAATAAAAGATCCTAAGTTTCTGAAGAGGGAACAGGTGGAGGATCTTGCAATGTAATTACTATAGCCTCAGTAGTAAGAACAGAGGCAAAGCTCGATAGCTCACCAGGCAACCCCTCTGGCAAGGCAGTAGTTGAAATCTCAGAAGAGCCAAGAACAAGCGAGGAGGCTGGGACCTCGATCTCAAGCAGAGCTCTCGTTACCAGATCAGCAGAAAAAGATGTATTAGCAGGAACAGCTGGAGAAATGGACATTTCAATACCTCTCAGAGCCCAATCAGAGGCAGCAGGAGCCAAGGTGCTGTCATCGCCCTCTGAATCAAACTCTTCCAACTCCTCCTCAGTGGGAATGACAAAGTCAAAGTTTTGGTTTGGGTAGGCCTTCTCCGTTTTGCGCTGAAAGGTCAGCCATCCTGAGGCCCACTTGGTGGTGACATCATCATTCAGCTCGGCTATTATATCATCCCTCTCCTTGACAGCTATCTTCTGCACCTCGAGCTCACCACATAGGCTCTCGTTCGCCTCAGTCAGTATAACATACTCATTTCTAAGGCTCTCAAGGGGGCCTCGAGCATCAAAGGCTTCCTAGCTAGTTTTGTTCCAGGCATTGGTTTTTAGTAGCAGCTCTTCCCTAGTCATCCTCAGCTCATCCCTGACCTTCTTCTCTCTTTCCTCAGTCCTACCCATAGTAGCTTGAAGGCCTTCGTAGTTAGAGGCCTGCTTCTCCATTTGCTCCTCGAGCTTTTTCACCTGAGCTCTGAGGCTCTCATTGTCGAAGGTCAACTCAGTGACCTTAAACTCGTGTGTCTTCAAAGCTTTGGCAGAGTCCTTCGAAGATCGGACCCTGCCAATCAAGTTCTTCAAATGAAGAGCCATCTATGGACAAAAAAAGAAAATAGACATAGATCAGCACAAGTCAACCGCGCCAAGCTAAGAGCGAATGTAAAAATACTTACAGTGACTGCTCCCTGGAGAGCTGAGCAGAAAGTGGCATTAGGAGGCATGGTAGAGGCCCTCTGAATATCAAATTCAGGGAGAATGGATAAAATGACCCCAACAGCCAACTCAGCATTGTCGAAGAAGGAGTCTTCATCAGTTTTCTGGCCCTCCTTCTTTTCGACTTTGGGACTCCAGAGAGGTAGCTGGGATGGTTGCTCAGGCGATCCAGGGGGTGCAAAGTCTGGTTTGATTCCAGTAATCAACTCCAATGCTCCCTCAACCTCAGAAGAGGTGGGGGAAGCCAGCCCTGGCTCGGAAGTTTTTTGGGGGGCAAACTGGCCCCCTTGAAGAGGAGAAGGGGCCAGGGATTGAGATGAGGGAGTCTGTCCTCCCTTGCTCAAGGCAGGAGAAGAGGGCGCTCCCAGCTTCTATTGTTTAGCTCTGTCAACGGGGCTGCCTCCATAGCTGGTCTTAGCCTTCTGTTTGACACTTTTTCTACTCTTCTTCAGTAGGTCAACTTTAGCCTGGAGTTCCTCAGGGGTAGATTTCATTGTGAAGGAGCCTGGGAGATCTGAATCGAGCAAGTTAAATAGGAGAGAGGAAAAAGAAGAGAAGGCAAGGGAACCAACTCAGAATGTGTTACCTTCTATGTCTTCAGGTCTAACAAATGAGATAGGGAGCGGAGCTTCTATCGATACCTCAAGAGGACTGAATCCCTGTGTTACTAAGACCCAAAGCTTGATGAGCTCGGAGTACTTCTCTGGATTTCACTTCTCCAACTATTGTTTTGCCCTCTAGTCCTCAGCACTGAGCTCTGGTCGAATGCCTGAAAAATAACACAAGGAGAATAAAGGTACAAAAAAGGCGACTTAACAATTCCCAAACCAGAGCTCAATCAGTTCGAGCAAGGGCTTACCTAAGTTATCAGGGGCGGACCAAGTTCTAGGGATACCTAGAATATCAGTCCTGTCAGCAGGGTTGTACTCCCAGTTGGTGCCCCAACGAAAAAGAATTGTTTCTTTCAACCCTTATGGGAGCTCGGGATGTGAGTAATGGTCTGCCTAGCCGTGGTTCGCTTGGAGATAAATAAGAAACTCTCTGATAAGGTGAGCTTGACATTAAAAAGATCCACAAGCAAGGAAAGGTTGGGGACCCTAAGTCCATGAATCTTGAATAAAACAAGAAGACCCACAAGTACACCCCAGAAATTAGGAGAGAGCTGAGCAGGGCAGACATTGAAGTGTTGCAAAACACTCTTGATGAAGGGATGCATAGGGAAGCGAAGACCATTCTCAAAAGCAGCCACAAAGAAACATACTCTCTTATGAACTTGGGCAACGTATGGGGTGTATTTATCAGGACACCAGGGAAAAAACCGTAACGAGTACTGAGAATTTTCATATGAGAAGAGTCAACCTCACTAGGTCCTACGAGCTCAGCATGTCTAAAGGAAGCCCCTGTGCCCGCTGTGCTGTCAGAGACTCCTATCCCACTCACCTTGCCCTTACCTTTGTTAGGATTAGGGGGCACAGAAGAAGACGATGGGGATGGTTCCTTAGTATTTTTCTCGGCATCGACAGCATCCACACTGGAAAAATTATCGATTTTCTCACCTACATCCCCTAAATCAGTGTCCTCTTCGACAGACCTTTCCCCCAAGAGAGAAGCAGAGGAGCGTGTAACTATGGAAGGAGTAGACATGACAGGACAGGAGAAAGGTAAACTGAAAGAACGGTAGAGAGGAGGAATACTAATTAAGCACTCCCTGATAACCCTAGGGTCAACGCAATAGCTTCCAACAGTAAGAATTCGCATGATAAAAGACCAGTCCATGAAGTAGGGGAGAGGAGACAAGCAGTAATTTCGATTCCAAAAGTAAAAGAACCGAAAGGCCCAGAAATACAATGGCCATCTCGAATTCGAGGGATCCAGAACGAGAAAAGGTGAAAAAGGGACAAAAAGGCGTACCTAGATGGAAAAGAGCAACGAACAGCAACCTAGAGTGAAATGGAAGAAAGAGGACAATGCGAATCTTTAAATCGAACCCACAGAACTCAATCTTGAACGAGGAATCAGAGAACTCCAAACTAGAAAGCCAGGAAATCGCAAGAAGAGAGAAGCAGTAAAGAAGTTAAACAGTGGAATAGGGCGGTTCAGATAGCCGTTTGAGCATTTAAAGCCCGAGAGACGTGGACTGGAATATGCATGAAAAACGAGGAAGCCATGATTGCTGAAAATCGTCAAAAAGGCCTAACTCACATGCAAGCCAAGGTCAGCCACGTGCAGATCCTTCTCGGTTTAAAAAACAGCTTAACCCTAGCCCAAGCCCGCTTGAACCAGGGGCTGGGGGGCAACTGATGATACCTCAAACAAGCCCTAGCTGTGAGCTCAGGTCAGGAGGTTAGGTCAGGAGGTTAGAAAAGACACGAGGAACTCAGAGAACTAGGAGTGGAGCTCCCCTTGGGGAGATCGTAGCAGAACCGACTAGGAAACAGCTGGATGACTGCGAAAATTGGGCCCCGTGCATGAAACTCTCAACCAACCAAGATTCTCTCCTAAAATCAAGGAGGATCCTATGAATAGTGGGCAAAGATCTCGGCTGAAATCCCACAGAATAGGGGACAGCCTTATAAATACTATGTAACGCCTCATCGAGAGGGAGAGCCAAAAAAAACCCTAATTGGATTATGCACTGTCTTGTATTACATTCAAATAATCAATTGAGAAAAAAAGAGACAAGAGCCTCCATTTGAGAGTGGATTAGCCGAGCTCCAAAGTCGGTGAACCACTATATTTTTACTGTACAAATTTCTCTATCCCCTAAAAAACATTTTATCACTGTCATTACAAAGTTGACAGTCTAACTTCACCGTTGATCCCACACACTCTATTCATCGACATTAATCTGCACCATCAAAAGTCAACGGTCAAAAATTTGCATTACTGTCTCTGTCTCCCACACACATACACTCGCATTCTCAGTCATGCATAAACATGCCCAGAAATACTCTCAACTTGGCCTTGTTGACAACACCGAGCAGCAAGCCCTAGGCGACCCATTTGGGTGCGGGCCTACCGGCATCAATGCAACCGCCTGCCCCCGATTTCACCCCACGACCACGCAACGGGTTTCTCTAAGTTTGTCGGACTCATGGCCGTTAAATCAAGAATAACGAACGGTCGGGGAGACATGTAATAAGGAAAAATAGTCTGTTTAATATGATGAAAAAATAGAAGAGTGAAAACTTAGAAGGATAAATAAAATATCATATATGATAAGAAAGAATGAAAAAAAATTAGATTAATTTTCCTTCCAACTCACCAAAATTATAAATTCAAATGTTTTGAATTTGAATTTTAGTAATTTTTTGAGATTAGATCACGAGTAATTTATTTCTTATGAATACTTTAATCCCAGCATGGATAGTCTGTCTATGATCACACCAAAGAGAAAATTAATTGAATTACGCATAAACTAATTCAAATACTCCTGACCGTTAAAGTACAAAAAAGGTAAGAACAGAACCAAATTATTTTCTATTTTTTTTCCGGTTTGGTAACGCAGGAGCATCCCCCAAAGGCCACAGCAGTAACATACACAAGATTTACCTTCCGAAAAAAAAAAAACATACACAAGATTTTTATGCAATGGGTTGTTCAAGAAGTTATTGCTAATTACAAGTTTTTAGTTATATAGAATATCTACCAAAATTAAATTTTATACAATATTATTGCAAAATCTAGTTTGAATTGTAAAAATCAAAAATTATTTCATACCATTAGAAAAATTAGTTTGTCATAATATTATCAGTAATGCTACATTGACTAAATTTAGAGTCTCAATAACATGGCAGCTGACTTAGACTTCTTTATTTTGTGTCATGTCATTTGAGTTCCAATAAAGACTTCAAATAATATGTTACCATGTCATTTGAGCTCTTAATTGAGTTTCAAAATTCGGTCAACATAACATTACTTTAATAATAATAATTTATGTACATAATAATTTTTATAGGATACCATAATAAAAATAAATTATTAGTTGATGCATTACTTCTTTATATAAACCACATTTATCATAAGATTTCATAACAATTTCATTTTTTTTTCTAAGATAACAAATACTTTTTATTAAGTATTTTCGTGGGTAAGAGCAGCATTCCTTATATGATCACATCCTTCATTTGGTTATCACATATCAAGTTATTAATTTTTTTAAGAACACTGACTGAAAATCTTTTTAAAAATTTAGGGGGAAACGGTGAAATTTTCCAAAAACCTATAGGGGGTCATAAATTTTTTTCAAAATGTGAGGGACGTCATGAGTAATGACCCCTACACATGGCTCCGTCACCACGGCCACGTGTTGCGGTCAACGTTGGACGGTACGGAAAACTTCAAGTCAAAGGAGACAGAGGAGGGGCAGCGACACGTGTCGAGGACGTGGGAGTAGCTGTGGTGATATGGCGGTGACGTCAGACTGATTGTCCTTTTGGCGACACCCACACTTGAATTCTGGTTTTGAGGGTAAGTAAAAATTAATCCATCTGTCGATGATAATGTGATGATGTGGCACTATGTTCCAGTTGACCAGATATGTTCCATATATAATAACTAATGATTCGTTCGGTATTATATTTGGTAAGAATAGAAAAAGGGATAGATGAGTTTTTTTTTAATTTATCAAAATTAATTTTTTTTAAATTGGGAGAAAAAGGAAGAAAAATAATACTCACATTAGATAAAAATGTTATTTTGTTTTAATTTTAACTAATTAATTGTTTATATTAATCATCTAAATCCAAATTCATATATACCAATCGGTGGTATTATATTATGTGTTAACACTCTCTGTGTATTTGTATATTAGCGTGCTTATTTTTAAGTTCAAAATCAAATTAAAAAATATAGATGTATTTTTATGTGATTTGTGTTTGTTAAAACACACGATGCATATACCATGGTGACATAATGTAAAATATATATAAACTAATCTCATATAATGATAAAATAGTAAATTATGTATGTATATTGATTATATCCTTCTATTTTTTTCATCAATGTCAAACATAAAAAAATTAATCATTTTTACTTTTCACCCATCCTATTAAATACAAAAGAAAAAAAGTGTTTCATTCCTATTTTGCTTTCTTGGTGGATAAAAAATGTATCTCTCCCATTTTTCATCCCTTATATTTTCTATTTTTTCTATCAAACGAAGAATAAGAGTAACTTCGTGTTTGAATACACTTTGTAACACTAAAAATTAAATATTAATTATATAACATGGTGAATTAAAAAGAGATAGAGGATATGTGTGAATTAATGAAATCTATAATATAAAACAGGACAGGTTTCAATAAATTAATCTGACAATTTCAAATAGACTCATTCAACGGCCATCAACATCCCCCTCAAAATCTTTTATAACTAACATCCTTTTCAAAATCATTCACATTATTCTGTACCTTCAGGCACAGATTATCCCTAGTTATTTGATATTAGAGAGTATGTTAATTAAATTTTCTGACATTAGGCCGGGGCCGTACAGAGAATATGATATTTTTGAACCAAAAAAAAAATTGAGATGAATTTTATACTATTATATCAAAATAAACGAGATTTGAATCAATTTTAATTGTTGTTGTATTTTTATAAATTGAAAATTCAATTTCTTAGTTGTAATATTAGATAGAATTGTTAGATATGTGATTTGGACCAATTTTTAGAAATGTTATTTAAACTTGATTTATTGACCTTATTTTTTGGCTTAATCAATCAATGTCATTTAATTGATATTGTATTCTTAAATTTATTGAGATCCACAATCAATTCAATAATTTTAATGAATTAAATAACATTAGTGATAGTATTTAGGTTTTTTGACCTAAAATTTTGTCATAAATAGATTAGGAAATGTCATAATATTGTGATGAAATGACTGCAAAATTCAACATAGCAAATGAATTAAATGAATAAATTGGGTCAATAATTTAGATCCTAATAACATTTGTTTCATCTCCTATCTAATCATTTGAATTTCATATTGAATTCAATAAATTTTTATTTGAATTACATATTCAATTTCTTTTGAAAAAGAATGGGTTGGATAAATTTTTAATGTCCTCGTAGGTGTTATATTGGATGTGCATAAAATTTCAGATTAATCAATATCAATTTACTCAATCCAAAATGTTGTTGGAATTATATTTCATCTGCATGATTTTTCTTTTTATTTAACGGTCAGAGCTGTACAAGTCAACTTATGTGCACCTCGACTAATTTCTTCTCCGGTTCGATCAAAAATAATTAATTCACGTCAAACACAAGATATTCATAAGAAATAAATCTCACGTGGCCTGATTATATCTTTTTGAGTTTACTACAATGATTATTATAATAAACTGTGAGACACACCATTTTAGAGGGAGATATATATGTGTTGTTTGCATATTTTTTTCTAATGAGATAGATAAGGCCATGCACTGATACCCATGAAGTCAATACAGTATATATATATTTTCCACTCTCTCTCTCTCTTCAGCCCCACCCAAAAGCTTGTCTCCAATTCAACATTTACTTCATGAACGACCACCATGAGAGAGAGAGAGAGAGAGTCCACCATATTTATATCAAGGAGGAGTAGTGTCAAATTTATCCCCGAATACCATTCACAAACCTCCAACAAAAGCCGGGTTTTCATATTGTTTTATGTTGTTGCAAGTCAAAGTTGATTAAACTAGTTTCCATTTCAACATAATTTCTCTCAAAAATGATTAATATAACGTTCAGTACCAGTTAGATTTATTGACTGGTGTTTGTTTTTCCTTCTTTTCTGGGATATGGATACCTTAAAGTACAGAGTCAATTTAGTTCGATCCTTATTATCTGGAGAAAAAAAAAAAAAAAACTTCCTTTGGTGTTCTCTGCTCCTACTCCTACTCCTACTCCTACTCCTACTCCTAACTATTCAAATAACCAAAACGGCTTGACGTAGCTTTCCTTATTACTTACTATTTTTATTACACTAATAAGAAACAACCACGTGTTTTACTCCCTCATAGTCAATGCATCCATTGATTGCACCTCCTATCAACTTCTTATCCATAACATCTATCCAAGTTCACATAAATTCAAACAATAATTTTTGGTATATTGTGTATCAATAACCTGTATGTGTATTTTGTCATTGTGAAAAAATAATTTGTTATACAAAAGTGACACGGCGGTAAATGTAGAATACAAAGAAATTATCGTTTCATCTTTTTTTTAAAAAAATTACACATTCTAAATTTACAAAAAAAAAGAAGATGAATACTCTTATGCTCTATATGGTAGGGAGTATGAAAAATAGAGGGATACACTTTCTATCTTTCAAAGATGAAAAGTAGTAAAGATACATTTTTCTTTTTTTGTGTTTAGTTAGATGAATGAAAAATAAAAATATTATTTTTTTTTTGTGCTGGCTAAGATTAGGGGTGACAATAGAGTCGAGTCGTGTTGTGTCAGATTCTTGTTGAGTAATTACGAGTTTGTGTCGAATATTAGTCAAACCTAACTTAACTCATTTAACTAATTATATCGTGTCGAGTTTCAAGTTAAACTATTTATTTTCGTATCGAGTTCGACTCGTGTTATCGTGTTGAATCGAAAATTTTTACCCTTAGTTAAGATAGGAAAAATATTTTTTAAATTTTTTTATTTTTTTAAAAATTTTATTTTTATTTATAATTTTTAAATTTTTTTTTTTTTTTTTTTTAAAAATTAATTTTTAAAATTTTTTAAAATATTATACATATTTTACCATTGTATTTTTATATGAAATTAATGTATACATAAGATATATAGATAAATAAGATACATCTCAACAAAAATAATTAACTTTTCATCCACTTTTCTTTCGATTTTAAAGGGATTGATTTTGGTAAGTTAGAAAAAAAGTTAATCCATCCACTTTTCTATCCTTCTTACTTTCTTTCGTTACCAAATATGATGTTTTATTTATCCATCCATTTTTTCATCGTACCAAACGAATAATTAAAATATCATATATAGAGCGACCAAAATTCTAATCGTTCTCTTAATAGAAATAAAATTTCTAATTACAATATATTTTTTCAAAAATAAAATCTATTTAGTTAACATAAAAATACCTGTCATTTGAAGTCTAACGAAATTGACGACATTAAATTCAAAATATTCTTTGATTTAATATTAATTTTTGGATTTGTTTACTTAAAAGGGAAAAAACAGAGACTTAAAAAGACCTAAACAATAGAATTGAGACGAAAATTAAAAGAGTTCGTGACAAAGTTTTGAGACCAAATCGTTGACCCGATTTGAATTAAATGACATTGGTCCTTCTCATTTTATAGTATAACTTATTTTATTTTTAATATTATTTTTAAATTTTTTATTGTGATTTGAATGTATGACAATTCCATTCTAAGCAATTTACTAGTATACAAATATTATTCATAAAACAAGTTTGAAAGCTTTATTGAATTTGAATACCAAATTAGGTTAATGGTAATGGAAGTAACGAGAAACTCATGTTTTATGATCCGTACCCCCCAAAAATCCCCATACGTACACGTGTCCACCAAGCCACCTTGGCAGCCAGCCAGCCAGATGCTGAAAACAATAGACTCATGCCATCAACTGAATTACCATTCGTACACGTGTTGATAACCCAAGTGGTAGCCAGCTGTCGAGACCAATTCGGACAGTGAACCATGAAATTCATAAGTACAGTACAAACACGAGATATTGAAATAAACATTCATAATAACAATTACTTATTTATTATTTTATTATTAATCGATAACACTTATCTTAATTTCAATATAATCATTATAATAAATATGTTTTCAAGAAATCGGAACTGAAACCACGCTTTTGTCCCGCCGGGAAAGGAACATAATGGGGAAGCAAGCTGGCTCCGCGGTACAAGCACGCACGTAGCCGGTGATATTTACGGCGGGTTTACCGGAGATTGCCCGTCACATTGAACTGGTTTTCCTTGTATACCGAAAGAACAGTAGGGGCACAGATCCCCAGGAATAAATATAATTTGGTTGGAATTATCAAGAAAATTTTTAAATGGATTTTTTTTTTAGTGAGGAGGATTATAATATTGATGCAGCAAAGTAAGATAAAAAAATAATAAATTAAAATTTTATTTTTCAATATTATAGTTTGACTCAAAAAAGAATGGTAGTTTCAATGAGATTGAACACAAATACCTTCTCTAGTAATAGAACAATTATGGTATGGATTCGGAAAATAATGATAAAGATATGATTCAATTTAATGAAGTTATAATTATGATTGGGTTTAATTCTAATATTATAAAATTTTAATTATAATTAATACTATGGTATCTATATAAAGTTTAGACATGTAGAGATCTCTTTAAATTGTGGAAAATTTGGGGAGAAATACATCAATGACTATGCCTTAAATTTCGTAATATTTAGAAGGATGGTAAGTCTTTAATCGAATAAAAAAAAATGAATTCGAATATTCCTTTTCGAAATATGGAAAAAGAAATGGTAGGATGGAAATTCTATTTATTTAATGGAAAAAGAAAAATCGTCATAAAGGGCAGGTTTATTACAATCAAGCCATCCCATTCGTACTATTTCTTTGCGCTTTTAAACGCTACAAAGTGGACCACAGCCACGCTCCGTTGTTTGCTCTATATAAACATACTTCTCTGTTCTTCTCCCCCACAACCCAAACCATCTTTTCTTCTGTAACAACTCTCTCTCTCTCTCTCCCTCCCATAGCTGCTGGCATACATCTCTGAGACAGTGGAAAGATCATGCCTGAGGCTCCAAAGAACACACCTAAGGCCAAAGAATATAGCATCGTAGAGAAGAACAAGAAGGTTCTTCAGTTCATTGAAGACGTCACAATAACCGCCGATGAAGTCCAGAAGCGAGTTCTAGCTGAAATCTTATCTCGTAATGCCCATGTCGAGTACCTAGAACGACATGGTCTCAGTGGGCATACTGATAGAGAGACCTTCAAGAAAGTCATGCCTGTGATAACATATGAAGACATTCAGCCTGATATCAACCGTATCTCCAATGGCGATAAGTCTCCTATCCTCTCCTCACAGCCCATTTCAGAGTTCTTGACAAGGTTCGTGTCGGAATATGGATTGTTGTCATATATAAATTGTGTTTTGGGGGGTGGGGTGTGTGTGTGTGCGTGTGTTTTTATGTTTTGATCTTGTATCTGGTTTTTAAGGTGGTATGGCTTAATGGGTTGTTTTTGACTTTTGATCTGCAGTTCTGGGACATCTGGAGGAGAGAGAAAATTGATGCCCACCATTGAAGAAGAGCTGGATAGGAGATCATTGCTTTATAGCCTTTTGATGCCTGTAATGAACCAGTTTGTTCCTGGTTTAGACAAAGGCAAAGGAATGTATTTCTTGTTCATAAAATCTGAGGCGAAGACACCTAGTGGACTAGTGGCCAGGCCTGTTCTCACATGTTACTACAAAAGTTCTCATTTTAAGGATAGGCCTTATGACCCCTATACCAACTACACTAGCCCAAATGAAACCATTCTTTGCCCAGATTCATACCAAAGCATGTACTCCCAAATGCTTTGTGGCCTCTGCTTAAACAAGGAAGTTCTGCGTGTTGGTGCAGTGTTTGCCTCGGGCTTCATTCGAGCAATCAAGTTCCTCGAAAAGCACTGGACCCTTCTCTGTAACGATATCCGAACTGGGGTCATTAACCCTCAAATTACAGACCCATCGGTGAGAGAGGCCGTGATGAAAATCCTCAAACAAGACACGAAGTTAGCTGATTTCATCGAGGCCGAGTGTAGTAAGGAGTCATGGCAAGGGATTATAACGAGGTTATGGCCTAACACCAAGTATGTGGATGTTATTGTGACAGGGACCATGTCACAATATATACCCACTCTGGATTTCTATAGCAATGGCCTTCCTCTTGTGTGCACAATGTATGCCTCCTCAGAGTGCTATTTTGGTGTCAACCTTAACCCTCTTTGCAAGCCTAGTGAAGTCTCTTATACCCTCATCCCCACCATGGCCTATTTCGAGTTCTTACCTGTCCACAGGGACAATGGTGTCACCACTCCTATCAATACGCCCAAATCCCTTGCTGAGAAAGAACAGCAAGAGTTGATTGATCTCGTTGATGTGAAGATCGGACAAGAATACGAGCTTGTTATCACCACTTATGCAGGTAAATTTTGGCTTTCGTGATTTAAATAAATTCACGACTGGACTCAACCCAATAGAGTCTTATTTTAACTATTTAGAATCGGCTACATGAATTATGTTCATTCACTGTGCTCTAAATTACAAATGGTATTGCAGGACTTTATCGATATAGGGTAGGAGACGTGCTAAGAGTTGCTGGATTCAAGAACAAAGCTCCCCAATTCAACTTCATTTGCAGAAAAAACGTGGTTCTGAGCATTGATTCCGACAAGACCGACGAAGTTGAGCTTCAAAATGCAGTGAAAAATGCCTTGAATCATCTTATGTCATTTGATGCAACACTCACAGAATACTCAAGCTATGCAGACACTTCGACAATTCCAGGCCACTATGTCCTCTACTGGGAGCTCAAACTCAATGGATCAACCCCAATCCCTCCCTCGGTTTTTGAGGACTGTTGCCTCACCGTCGAAGAGTCCCTCAACAGTGTGTACCGCCAAGGCCGTGTGTCCGATAAATCAATTGGCCCTTTGGAGATCAAGATTGTGGAAGCCGGGACGTTTGATAAGCTCATGGACTATGCCATTAGCTTAGGTGCTTCAATTAACCAGTACAAGACACCCCGGTGTGTCAAATTTGCTCCAATTGTTGAGCTCTTGAACTCAAGGATTGTGTCTAGCTACTTCAGTCCAAAGTGTCCAAAATGGATTCCGGGGCATAAGCAATGGAACAACATGAACTGATGATGACTTTTAACACATCTTCTAGCTCAAAAAGAACTGTTTTTGTGATCATCTTAGTTAGAAATTGAAACCCATTTAGGTTTTAACCTTTAAATTCTCTGTTTTCTATCCTGTTCTTGAATTTTTGAACTGTTGTTAGGACTTTTGGATTAATCATGTACAAAAACAGGCCCTGTCTCAACGAGGAAGGCTCTTGTTTCATTCTTAGTCTTTATTAGTGCACTTTCTTTACTTTAATTCCTGCCAATTCTCACGAACTGTATACTAAAACGGCATAGAGGTCCAACCCCGCTTGGGTTTCCTTTTTTTTTCTTTCCATAGTTTCCAAATTCCAGAAAAAGCAAAACAGTAATTGGGCTTAGAATTCAATTATCTTTGCAGTCATGAAACATAACACTAGTAGCCATTGTTTATCAGTATTTACTACATATATCCAACTCATCTCCCTGGCAATTCTGGTTATTGAGGTAAATCAATAAAGGTTGTCTTCAATGTTTTTTTTTTCCTAAGATGGTTTCTTTTTGTGATTGAGAACCGCCACAATCACAAGTTTTTTGACCCATAACTGCTATATAAATTTTGAATGTGTGCAATCACCGTAAATTTATGAGCATCAACTTAAACATGACGCCTACTGCGAGACTCGAAAGTGAGATGTCGATGCATTGATGATCGGAGTTGTAGCATCCCATCACATGAGAAAATATTCAATACAACGGTGATATTATGTCAGCAATACTAACGTAGTATTATCAATCAAAAACAAAACAATAAATGAGTATAGTGAATCTCATTGAAATAGTTATTTGATTACATGAAAAAACAGTAAGTAGTTATTTGCTTCCGTAAACGGTTGGTTATTATTTTGTGTGGAATACATTTACTTATTTCTTTTGATTTTATTAATTAATGATACTACGTCAACATTATCGCGTGATAGTACCGTTGTAATAAATATTTTTTCCCATCAGAGGCTCCCTAAAGATGGTTTTGAAGCTTCCCAAATCTCCTCTTCTAAATGTAGCATGAATAATTAGTATCGAGTGAATGAAAGTTGTAAAAATTTTTTTCTATCCCCAAATAATTGACCCCTTTGATCTTCTTTTATTTATTTTCAGTCATGAACAGTGAAAATAATAAATTAAATTAAAATAAATAATTTTTAAGCGTGTCAAATTTTCATTAAAAAAATTTGAAAGAAAAAAAAAAGAGATGATACTGAAAATTTGAACTAGGAAAGCTTTTAATAGACTGCAAACAGAAACAGCAAACCAACGGTTTAACTTTGACTCGAGTGGGTTGGTTGCGATCATTTAACTGGCCGGAAAAGCTTACATAACCGGCAAGAGGGCAGGGGAGTGCTGAGGACTGAGAAGAAAAACAAGGTGCAGAGTGCTGGAGGACAGATAATATAATGATGATATTCATTCAGACCAGGAGCGGCCAAGTTAATTTGGGTCATGGGCGAAAATGTTATACGAGGGCGTATAAATATTTATTTACAAATTATTTATTTTGTCCTTTGAGATATAACATATTAATTCAAATTTTATAAATAAAAATTGTGTTAATCGATTTTAAATACGAAGATCAAATATAATAATCCATACTATTTGTTTAAGATAAAAAAAAACATAATTGAAAATTAGGTTGACTAGTAAAATATTTTTTTTATAAATGTATATAAAATAGAAATTTATACAAGTTGAGTAGTCCTAAAATAAATAAGATATTGTTAGATATCATAGAGAAAAAGGGTAATTTTTAAATAAAAAATTTTAGTAAGACAACTATGGTTAATCAATCTAAGATAGTTAGTGTATTATTTCTACTCACTCTATTTTATAGTCATTTTGTGTATCGTAACCAAAATTATTAAAAAATGACCTCAAATTTAACTTATACAAATATAAAATTATTATTCGTATCTATTATACGATAGACAATTGATTTTGATAAGAAGACTGTAAAGTGATAATACATATAATATAAATATCGGGTGAGAAAAAAAAATAAGTTGAACTTTAAGGCCTAAATTTTTTTAAAAGAGGTTCTAAAAATTTTACAATAATGCTAGTTACACTTAATTTGAAGATTAAGTACATTAGATAAATGGTAATTTTTATTTAAACTTAACATTCACTATTAATTCAATAATTAAAATATATTAAATATTTAAATTATATTCTAAAATAATAATTATTTTTTTTTTTTCAGGTTCCATATTTTTCTTTTAATTTGAAGGCGTAGGCGACTGCCAAAGTGGCCTAAAGGTTGGGCCGGTACTGATTTAGAAATTGTTCCTCCAGATTGCTTTTGGATGAAGAAAAAAAGAAAAAACAGTTTTTGCAGAGCCATCAGACAGTTGGCGAATAGTTCATCGACAAACCCAGAAACGGAGAGAGACAAAGTCTGATACTGTTACTATGTCACTGAAAGCTTCATCAGAGTACTGATGTTGACAGAGATATTGATGGGGAGAGAGAGAAAGAGAGGATATTGATAAGGCTTCCTATTATCTCTGTAGTGGTGGTGTAAAGGAAAAAATTGAATCACAGATTGTAAATGGGATGTTACTCTCACATCCCCCAATCTTATGACCCCTCCCACGTGTATATGTCAAAGGATTCATGGACATAGTGAAAGTGGCTTGTGAAAATAACTTCTTCTAAGCAAAGCCGCCGCTGTAATTTATAAGTCATTACATATATCTTAAAACGGGTATGTCGTTAATAATTACTGTAATGACATATCTGTATATTGTTAATGATTACAGAGTTAGTCTAAACACTTTTAAGTTTTGATTGTTAAACTTAAAAAAATAATGGTTACAGAGTTTATATAAGCAATTACAATTGAGAAATAATGGTTAACTTATGCGCACAATTTGAATAATGTTGTTAGAATCTAAAAATCTAACCTAACACACTATAATTCCAACTTACGATTACAACAATTTCGCTCATTATTATACAATAACATTAACTTAATTTATTAATTTAATCACTCATAGTTATTGGATTGATAATAAATTGATTATTCATTAAGACTTGCTATTAATTTAACAATTATAGTAGAATATATAAATCTAAATAATATTATTTATTATTTTATGATTGTGGTTGTGGTTGTTAATAATAAAATATAAAATGATAAAACAGTGTTGAAAAAATTTCATCCACACCCTCTGTAGATAGGTCTAATTTCAATGACATCACTTTCTAATTTTGAAATTTTACTAACACCCTTTGTCAGTTTTGATCGAGTAACGGATATGACGAAAATGTGTCTTTTACCACTTTGCCCTTAACTTTATTATTTTTTTATCTATATATTAAGTTTGTTAATATATATATATATAGAGAGAGAGAGAGAGAGAATCCACCCCTTCGCCACCTTTCCTTACCAATTCACACCTTTTCTGCCACCGTCGCCCCTTCTTAGCGTCATCCGACACCCCTTCTCACTCTCTTTCTCTCTCTCTCTCTCTCTCTCTCTCCAGTAAACCCCATTGAAAATGCTTCTTTTACCACTTTGCCCTTAACTTTATATTTTTTTGTATCTATATATTAAGTTTGTTAATATATATATATATATATAGAGAGAGAGAGAGAGAACTCACCCCTTCGCCACCTTTCCTTACCAATTCGTACCTCTTCCGCCACCAACGCCCCTTTATATCGTTATCCGACACCTTCCCCCCCCCCCTTTCTCTCTCTCTCTCTCCAGTAAACCGCATCATTCCGTGTTGAGATAAGAGCAAAAAAGGGCAAATTGAATCGAGGGTTTTATGATGGGTGTTGATGCAAGGGTTGTGGTGGTGGAATGGTGGTGGTGGGCATGTGAAATATGGTAGTCAATGGTGTGTGTGCGCGCACGTTGTGGGAATAGCTGATGTCAAATGAGTTTGGGACAGATGGGGCATGGATGTGGGGCTGAGTGGAAGCTGAACTTTCTTTCTCTCTCTCTCTCTTTCTATACATATTAAATATCAACCTAGTAAATATAAGCACCATGATTAACCATCAAAGGTGTTATTTAAATATTGGTTAATTTAATATTATTTGTGATTAAATGTGTTAAATTTCTTGATTTTTTAGTTTGATACTTTTTTTAATTGTTTGTCTTATTTTACAGGTAAATTGGTTAATTTAAAGTAATAATACATTAGGCAAGTGAAGCAATCACTAGAAGAATAATCATAATAAATAAGGATTGAAGAGTCAAGATTGAGATAGGAAGACTTGAAGATAAATCAGCAATTTAATCCTTATAACAATTTAAGTTAGAAAAAAAACTCATTTAAAGTTAGATTTCAAGGGTTGCAAAAGTGTATTTTGCGATTATTTTGTGATTTGGCCTCTAAATATACGAAATTCAAGCTCGAAGTCTAGACAGATTTTGTACCTGCAGCCCTCAAGATTTTATGCACGAGTTTTAACTTTAAAAGAATTTTTTTTGGGAAAAGAATTCTTGTCAAGCCAACTTTATATCTTTTACCTATACCTAGAATTTATATTACTATAAATAAAGACTTTCATCTATTGAAAGGGGAGGATTTGAGTGATTATTATTCTTTTTTCATTCTTTCTTTTTTAGTTTTTCTTTCTAGTTCAATGGCTTGCTAAAGGCCCAATTAAGTTTAAGAGAGATACTTTCAATGAAGCGCGGTACTTATTATTGATTCAATATTCATTTTAATACTTGATTTATTCTTTTAATTTAATTCTTATCTTATAGTAAAATTTTTGCTCTGTATAATTTCTTAATTTGTTGTATCATGTACATTGAATATTTGAAATTCCCTGCGAGTCAAATAACTGATTATTCCATACTTGAATTAATTAAATAGAATTTCTTAGAAGATAATTAATTTATTATATGCAATAAAATGTGGTTTACCTATTAGAAAACTTGATTTATCGTAAACTCCGGACATGGTGAATGCTTCTGATCTATAAGTAAATCTTTATATTTGTTTAGATAATTCATTAATTATAAATTTTGATATTTTCATATTATCACCACTAAATATTATGATTGAGATCACTCCTCACCTGATTCTCAATTAAGTTCGAAAACTGAATCATTAATAATTACTGTGTGAATTTGACAGGGTATCCCCGATACTTTTGTATTTCAACTATTGTTTTAAAAACTAAATTTATTATTTTCTAATTTCAAAATCTCTATAACAATTTTTTTAAAACAATACTTTGTATTCTAAGTTTTTACAATTCTCTGTGGTTTGACCTCGGATTCTCGATAAATTTATTGTTTCGCACAACCTTCACTTTGGTGATTAATTTTAAAGTTGTAAAACACTTCTTTATTATTTTGTTTCTTTACTAATTGGTACGAGCCTACGATGATAAGGGGCTCCCTTATAAGTTTTGTGAGGATCATCTTCCCAAGTATACAATAGATATCGTATTGGAAGATGACAATGGAACAAAATATGATGATGTTTTCATTAGCAAGAGAAGTGGCCTTAGTGATGGATGGAGAGTATTTGCGCTGGATCATAAATTGGATGATAGGGATGCATTGGTTTTCGAATTGATCGAGCCAACAAGATTTAAGGTAGATATCCAGATGTATCGTTGTCAATTTGTCGAGCATGATTGATATACATTATATATATTATGAGGAATAGTTTGTGTCAAGTTTTTGAATAAGATTTCTTTGTACTCAAAACCATTCTAGACGTCATTGTAATGTAAACTGCATGATGATAGAGAGCTCTTTCTCCAACAAACCCATTCCAATTGTGTTGAGATAGGAGCAAAAAAAGATCAAATTGATTTAGGGGCTTTGTGACGGGTGTTGATGCAAGGGTTGTGGTGTTGGATTGGTGGTGATGGACCTGAGAAAATTGGTAGTCAAAGATGCGTGTGCGTGCACATTGTGAGAGTTGTTGATGTCAGGTGGGTTTTGGGCATGGGTTGTGTGGCTGAACAAAATCTCTCTCTCTCTCTCTGTAGCATATAAGTGGGTGGGAGTGATGTGTGAAAGCAACTGGTTGGGTTGTCCCGAATTAGCTTACTTGCTCGTTTGATGAAGTTGTTGGACTGAGTGCTTGCTGCTGCATGTTGTGCTTGTTGATTTAGTTGGTTTGTGATGGTGCCTAAATGGTGGTGGTTTTGTTGAGACGATGGTGCATTGTAAGTGGTGTGAAGAAGAAAGGGATAAAATGAATATTTTTGAAATAAAATAAGATGATATCATCACTTTTTTAGTTGTTAGTAACGATTTGTCACGGTAAAAGGTGTAGTTGAAAGAAATATATGAACTATAAGGAAGTGTAATGAAATTTCAAAATAAAAAAAGGATGTCACTGAAGTTAAATCTGTTTACAAGGGGCGTAGATGAAATTTTTCTAAACAGTATTTATTATAAAAATGAAATAGGGGAGACAAATCCACGTATGTGTGGAGTCAATTTTGTCTGCGGGGTCCACAGTCCAAGCAATTGGCGTATCCAAAGAAAGCGTAAAATCCGGGAAAATATTCTGGATGGATGGGGGTTGTGCCAGGTTGGGGGACCAGGTCTGGAGTTTTGCCACGTGTATCGTTGACTAGACCAAATATGGATATTTTGCTCATCGGTAATTATCCAGTTTATTGCTAGAAATTTAGCTCCATTAATTTTATTTTTTTTGAAATTTTTTGGTAGAACGAAATAAATTTCAAAAATAACAATTTTCGGATCGAAATTCAGATTATTATAACTTTTTAACCAAAAAGCTTGACTTTGTAAAGCACCCATTTTGAAGGCATTTTGTGTGTGTGTGTGTGTGTTTTTTTTTTATTGTCTTTCATTGGGCTAATTGTAAGCAGAGGCGGAGCCACTTGAGGATTAGAGAGGCATGAATTCATCTTGAATTTTTTTTTTTAAAAAAATACTATTTATGTATATTTTAGA
Source organism: Ilex paraguariensis (assembly GCA_963454935.2). Taxonomy (NCBI): domain Eukaryota; kingdom Viridiplantae; phylum Streptophyta; class Magnoliopsida; order Aquifoliales; family Aquifoliaceae; genus Ilex; species Ilex paraguariensis. The sequence continues at coordinate 105,275 of CAUOFW020000985.1, forward strand.
TAATTGTAAGTGCATTTAAAGTGTCCACTCCGATAAGTATAGTCTCATACTTAAATAATTATGAACTCACTTAGCAAACAAAAAATTATGAATTTTTTGACACTTTATGGTTGCATTTAAATAAGTTTTATGTGTCGGACTTATTTTTTTTAGTTACAGGGATTATAAAAACTAAGTTGCATAACAAAACGAGTGATCAATGATTAATAGTTTGACTGGTCATATGGAAAAAGACTATAATATATTTTTTTAATGTAGTTAGCCTTATTTGTTGCGAAGGGTTGTATTGAATCTATCTTTTTTGTTTATTGGTATACACTCTATTTACCGACATTTAACCTTGTTTATATTTTTTGAATCTTTAAGTATTAAATACAATACAATAAATTTAAGTATATTCTTTATTTTTATTGATTGGGAGAAAATAATTTAAAATTTCTAAATAAAGTGTCTACCTTTAAAGGAATTTCTTGCTCTGCTTCGCCTCTGATTGTAAGTATTAATATTGACAATTTATTTTTAAATCAAATTATTTGCCTAAATTAATTGAGCAAACTAAGGAACCTTATGGTTACTTGTGTGAATTTCAAAAGTTTATATTATCATTATATCAACGTATTATCTCTCTTCTTTTAGTATTGTGTGTTTCCTAATTTACTATGACATTTGGATTGATTGTGGAGTTTATCAAACATTAAAATCTAGTGTTGATTCAATGGTTCTGCTGAAATTACATCACTATATCAGTAAATTAGATCAAATTTTTAAGTTCAAAATATTATGTCACCAATAATGGCGAACATGAGACTTTGAGGGTGATTGAAAGATTCAACGAGACAATGTGGGAAACTTTAAGAAGGCAAGTTATTCTTTTTGAGACCATCAAGGCATCAATCCAACAATGAAGTTGACCGCCGCAGTAACAACTATAATCTGCGTGTGGGTGACTAAACTCCAGAGTTACCACAATAACTAGTGTGTGTGAGAGAGAGAGAGGAGAGTTATCGGTCCACGTGGTGGGAGATACGCGATATTTTAATGCTTTTTATTACTTTTGGATTAATCATTAGTTACTACAAAAAAATTATAAATGATGATATAGTATCGGTTTTTGTGTGTGCGTGCGCGCGCAATAGACAACTCTGCAATATTGAGACAACTCTGTAAATATTGAGGCATGAGTGGGACCTCAACTTTCAGATGAGTCAATATCACCCTAAACAAACTTGATAAGAGTAATCATTACCTAAATCAGAGTGGTGGCAAAGAGCCACCATCCACAGCCTGGCCCATGGGCTTTGGGCCGAAAGCCCACGTGAAATGTCGCAAATAAATGCCAAAGAAAGGTGACGCCACGCCATAAACCTTTGGGGGCCCTTGCGGAGAGACACAAATCTCTGTCACCTCACACGGGGGTTAGGCATTGACGTGGACAGTAGACATAGACACGTGTGACCCAAGAGAATGTTGACTTTGACTGCCTCCTCTCAAAACCCCACCCACACGTGAGGGATATCTTCTTTGCTATCCTGTCGGGCCTTCGAATTTGGCCCGGTTGGGTCCAAAGTATTGTCATCAATGGTTGCTGTATATGATAAGCAACTCACTGTACATGGCCAATTTGTGGTGTTTTGGAGCTTGCAAACCCAGCTACAAATAATGAAACACCAGATGGGTATTTATTATTGCAATGAATGGAGATTTTATTGAAATCGGCATCGATCAAATCGAGAGGAGTTGAAGGTTAAGATGTATCCAGATTGGGCCAGTCCGACCCACAAATCAATGACAATTTGCTTAAAAAAAGGATCATTGCCTAGCTAGCCGACTAAAAGATAAAAGGGCGAATAGCTACCTATCCCCCAATCAGTTCTAGCTGCTTTCATGGTAGGCACACTTAGGTTGGGGGTACTATCTCTTAATCCTTGCTAATCTCTGGTATATAATTGACACGTTGCTAGTTTTAATAATGGTCAAATAAGAATTATTGATTTCCTCTACTGTTTTAGGTCTTTTCATTTATTAATTGGTTGAATAATAAGCTAGGCTTGATTAGCCAATCCTAAAGAACGGACAACTCAACGCAACCCTAATAGTTGGTTCATGGGCCACCTAAAAACCTCGAAGTGATAGGCGGGAATTTTGGGTGACAAATTGGGCAATGGGGCTCCCAGGACAGTGTTATCCCTCTCTTGTGATAAAAGTTTCCTAAAATACAATGGTCATGCTTGGTTTGTATTTTAAAAAATATTTTTTATTTTTTGAAATAGTTTTTAGAAGAGTCGTTCAAATGGTAACATGAACAAACTATAAATTCAGATGTCTTGAGTTCGAATTTTGACAACTCATTGGGGTAATTTCTTATGAATAGCCTTGTCCTGACGTGGATATTCTGTCTTTGACCGGACTGAAGAGACGATTAATTGAGGTGCGCGTAAATTAGTCCAAACACCCTTGACCATTAAACTTAAAAAAAAAAAAATAATTAGGATAAGATTAGAACTAGAACTACTTGACATTTTGAATGTCATAATCTATTGATAGAGAGAGATCGAGAGATCATTAAAGAAATAGGATTTCGAACCTATCTTCCTACGGTTCATGTCATTCTTTTCGTGACTCTAACCTCCAAAGGCCATTTGGGTGATAGTAACCAAAGAATATAAGTCATTAAAACCAGACAATCCTGCTGTTATCATTGACAACTACTTAGTACATGTTTATTATAAAGAAAAAAAGAAAGAAAGAAAAATAAAATTTTGGGTTAATTGTGTTAGAGGTCCCCAAAGTATGAAGTTTGTCTTATTTTCGTCTGTAATGGTTCAATTGCATCATTTTGGTCTCTAAAGTATTAAATATGTTTCTATATGACCCCTTAAGCAGACAATGTCTAGATTGCTAATAATTTTTTATCATAAATTTGTCACTTAATACTTAAATATGGACAAAAAAATAATTTTGATAACTCTTGACCAAATAGTTAATTTGAAAATAAAACTACTTTCTAAAAGAAAAATGCATGAATCAAAGTGCATTAAAAGATAATTCAAAATTTAGATAAGAGATTTAACAACAAATATATATTAATACACATATTGAGCATTCAGATATTTGCATGTTTAGGTCTCAGAAGAGGAAATAATGTCGAAAACAAATTTGGATTACATTCGAATAAAAATTCAATCCATTTCAAACCCTACCCGATGTATCGAATCTGGCCTCATAATTGGCAACAATAACCATGCCAAGTGAAAACACTAGAGCTGTCGTAGGGACCTTTGTGCAATGCTTAACACCACCATGAATGGTCAAGCCAAACACCAATGGAGGTAGGGCAGGCTTCACAACCTGCAAACGAAGCCATATATATAGCATGGAAGATTCTTAAAGATATTTATAAATAAATGCAAAAATCAAGTCATAACAAAAATGTAATGCAAAAACCTTCATGTCCACGGAAACTTCAATTAGAACTTAAATTTTTACCGTGCTTCTTGTAGATTCTGTTGCTGCATTAATAAAAACACATAAGCAAGATGGTTAATGGTTCTCTCGCACACTCAAGTAAAAGAATGAAAAACTTTATAAACTGGTCCAACCAAATAAAGAGTCTGCATTCATAATACTTCTACTTAGAACATAATAAAAGATTCCGTAATTTCATCAATAGACAAATATCAATCACAACAAGAAAAGATATTACCTGCAAGATAAAGATGTCACCTTTGCAAAGGATTCCGCATCACCAATGCAAATGTATGAGATTTCTGCGTAAACTCAGCACATAGTTGATCATTGATTTGCTGAAACCAAGTTGATGATTTTCCATTATCTATCTCTCGATTAGTATAGGCATACTCGAAAATAGCTTAGTTATATATGTCTTGGTTTCCTACATCTGAAAGATAAACAAATTTGTTGTAGGATTAACTTCTAAAAATCATAATTAGTTTCTAAATTTTGTCTTCGGTTTCAATTTGGTCTCTGAATTTTTAATTGTTTCAATTTAGATCTTCTATCGTTAAATCAAAAGCTGAAATGGATCAGGTTGGGTTAGTCTCCAGTTGATCTAATGATGAACATCGATAGAATGACTTAATTAAGACGAAATTGATAATTGAGGATCTACATTAGGACAATTGAAAGTTCTAGGACAAACTATGACTTTTATCCTTTAAAAAATGCATTTGCATCCTTTTCTAGGATGAATAAGGGATAGGTGGAATTCTCATATTTTATTTCCAGTGACTAAAGGCTAACAATTGATACCCTTTTATCGTGAGGTTGTCATGACTTACAATCATGGCAAGTGCATACAAATTGATCATAAATAATCTTCCGAACCAAGATTATCTACCAATACAATCTACCTTTGAATGCTAAAAATGAAAAGGAACTTCACCATAACAACCAACATAATGGGCACATTGCCCTCTAGGCATCTCAATGATGCTCTCAGAAGATTGTAAAATAGTTAGAAAGCGTGAACCAACTTCTCATCTATACCAACGCTTACAAGTATACACAATTACACATCATGTTTACTTTTCTATATGATAACAGAATACACACTAACAAAAATATTTAAGAGCAGATGCATGTACGTCAATAAATAACAAAACCCCCCAAACCAAAATAACAAAATGCACACAAATAGATGTAATGTATGCACAATATTCATATGTACATAAAACAAAAGCCCCAAATTCTAGATTACAAAACACACATTCATATGAACAAAAGCGTGTGGTACTCACATAAAACAATAACAAATTAACAATATCCGAAAACAATAAATGATTCAGGAAATAAAAGTTATCAAGCAGTATTTGCAAAATAGTAAGAACAGAGTATAAGAAAAGAGACCTGAGCAAGGATTTTAGTTCTTTCATATTTACAATCAATTTGGCTTCGATTTGAGAAGATTTTCCAGTTTTCTTTCAGTATTCAACGAAGCTCCTAAATGAGGTTTCCTCTATGTTGTAAGAGTGATGGCACATAGAGAAAGGGCTTGAAAGAGAAAGGAGCAGTTGGGTATGGAATGAAGAAGAACTGAAGAGACAACACACCTGATATTTCAATATTCAACGAAGCTTTTAAATGAGATTTCCTCTATGTGGTAAGAGAGATGGCAGATAAAGAAAGGGCTTGAAAGAGAAAAAAGTGATTGGGTATGGAATGAAGAGCAACTGAAGGGACAGCACACATGATAGATAAAAGCAGATGGAGAAAAAAAGATAAAAAGATAGAGTTTGATATTAATGTGATACACTAACTGCAATTAAACTATTTAATCGAGAATGTGTAGGGTTTAAATAGGGGTAATTAATCTGGAGGATAAGTGTCACGGGGTTAAATTTCTTACCAACTTTTTGCCTCGTGATCCAACACTTAGTATCAGTCAAACACTCAGAATGCACACAAAATGCACATAGAACAGAGAATAGACAGTAGATAAACACACATGCAAGACACACAGAATTTACAGGCAACAACTAAATCTTTCTTTCTCAATAAAGTATAAGGAACTCAATCTTGGGGTCTGTTTACAAAAACGTGTCAACTCTCTTCTTGTACTACAGACCCCAAGCACCCTATTTATAATATTCAGGGTGACAGTTATATGTCCAACTGCCTAGACACATGTCTGTAATTCAAATGCTACCAGAGGTCTGCTATGATTGGATGACAGAGAAGTTATAACTGGTGTCTGCATGCTTGTTTGAATCTGACAGAGATCCCACATGCAATGCACTTGTCAGAAAACTGTCCAAAACTGCCACCATCTGCAAAGCACATGCCCAACTTCCTCACATGTTGTGCATCTGTCAGGAGCCCTCAGCATCCAAATTGCATTACATTCGTGCCTAACCATGGCCCAGCCCATGACTCATTATTCAAGCTAGCATCATCCCACAATTCAAGTCGTCTGCTTCCTTGCTTGCATGCTGACTTGTGCCTACGTGCCCATGTGCATGGACTGTCTCCCTCAGTCATGTATGAGACTTCTACCATTTTGGCAAAGGCATGAGTGCCTATGGGCGAGGCTACCCGATGCCAAATACTGCCAATGGCTAAAGGGGTAGAGAATTTCCTCTGAGACATAGAACAGTACTTTAAAGCAGCCTATGTGCCTGATAGAAAGAAAGTAACAATCACCAGTATGTATTTATCTGGTGATGCCAAATTATGGTGGAGGACCCAGAATGTGGACGATGCCTCTGCTGGTCGTCCAAAGATTGAGACGTTGAAGACCTTGAAAAAGGAATTGAAGGATCAATTTCTCCCTAGCAATACAACTTGGATTGCTAGGAACTCATTCAAAAAGTTGAAGCACACTGAAATAATTCGTGATTACGTGAAGAAGTTTAGTTCATTGATGTTAGACATCAAGAACATGTCAAAGGAAGACAAACTCTTCAACTTTATGTCCAGACTGTAAGGTTGGGTACAGGCTGAACTGAGAAGATAGGGGGTACGTGATCTATCCGCTGCCATTTCTGCAGCAGATGGCCTTGTTGACTTTAAAATGGGCGGCAGCCAAGGCCCTCTTGAGAAAAAGAAGAAGGATGGTGGCGGCAGGAAAGATAAGTCTGGCACTTCCAACGATGCAAAGATAGCGGATTGGAAGAAAAAGAAGAACGTTGCTGACTTTAACAAGCCAGACAACAGCCAGAAGAAGAAAACTTTTGATTCTGGTTGTTTTCTCTGCGGTGGCCCCCATCGTGTCAAAGACTGTCCCAAGAGGGAGAAGTTAAGTGCCCTTGTTGCTGCAAGTGAGAATGACAATGATAATGACTATCCTACCCGAGTCAACCCTCTCCAGTTGCTGAACGCAATTATTGTGGGCAAAGTTCAGCAACCCCGCAAAAGCCTCATGTTTGTTCAAGTCTGGGTGAATGGCAAGGAAGTTCAGGCCATGGTGGATACTAGAGCCACCCACAACTTTGTTGTCCAAAGAGAGATGGGAAAATTTGGCCTAAAATTGTCAGAGAATTCAAACAAACTCAAGGCAGTAAATTCTGAAACAATGTTAGTATGTGGTACAACAGAAATATACTTAAAGGTGGGTCTGTGGGAAGACCAAATGAGTTTGATGGTTGTGCCCTTGGACGACTTTGATATCATCTTAGGGAATGAATTTTTTTTATAGCGAAAGTGGCACTGATGTCACATCTGAACGGAGTGCTGATCACGGATGAGAAAGCACCCTGCTTTGTGCCTGCAGTCATGACAGACCAAAGCAAGAAAGATTGAGAGTGGAAGGTGGGAATGTTGATCGTCATGTAAGTAAATGTTGGGTTGAAGAAGAGTGAGATGACATATCTTGCAACCTTGGTGGAGATCAAACTAGATGTGCTGGTTAAAGTGCCTGATACTATGGCAGATGTACTAGTCAAGTTTGCTGATGTTATGCCCCCTAAACTCCCCAAGACCTAAAATCCCCAAGAATCTTCCACCCAGACGTGCAATTGACCACAAGATAGAACTGGAGCCTGGTGCAAAGCCTCCAACCTGTGCCCCTTACTGGGTGTCGCCAATGGAACTGGCAGAATTGAGGAAGCAATTGAACGAGTTGTTAGATTCTGGCAGCATGAGGCCATCCAAGGCACCATACGGAGCCCCTGTTCTGATCTAGAAGAAGCAAGATAGATCGTTGCGCATGTGCATCGATTATCATGCCTTGAACAAGGTGACTATCAAGAACAAGTACCCTGTTCCGAATGTTGCTGATCTGTTCGACAGACTGTCCAAGGCCACTTTCTACACAAAGCTGGATCTTAGGACTGGGTATTGGAAGGTTAGAATTGCAAAAGGGGATGAGTCAAAGACTGCGTGTGTGACGCGTTATGGTTCTTTTGAATTTCTTGTAATGCCATTTGAGCTCACTAATGCCCCGGTAATTTTCTGTAATCTAATGAATGATATTTTTTATGATTACATTGATGTCTTTGTGGTTGTTTACTTAGATGACATTGTAATTTATAGTGAAATGCTGGAGGATAACATAGATCATTTGAGGACTGTGTTCTCACAGCTTAGGGAACACCAGCTGTATGTCAAAAAGGAAAAATGGGAGTTCTGTCGCCAAGAAATGATGTTCTTGGAACATTACATTAGCCAGGGCAAAATCCGGATGGATGAGAGGAAGGTGAAGGCAATCGTTGATTGGTCTGCACCAACCAAGGTGTCTAAACTGAGGTTGTTTCTTGGCCTAGCCAATTACTACCGCCAGTTCATTGAAGGATATTCAAAGAAGTGCAATGTCCTGACTGACTTGCTGAAGAAAGACCAAAAATGGGATCGAAATGATGCCTGTCAGACAACTTTTGAGAAGCTGAAGCATGTAGTATCCTCTGCACCTGTACTGAGATTGGTGGACTTTGATCTGCCTTTCGAAGTGCACACTGATGCCTTTGACCGCGTCATTGGAGGAGTCTTTGTTTAGGAAGGACACCCTGTTACCTTTGAAAGCCAAAAATTGAAAGATGCTAAGCAGCGATATTCAGCACATGAGAAGAAAATGACTGATGTGGTGCATTGCCTTGAAATTTGGAGGCACTACTTGCTGGGAACGAAATTCACTGTTTGTGACAGATAATGTGGTAAACACAGACCCGGGAGGCAAAATCAAGTTGCTGATGCGTTGAGTGGGAAGGAGATCCAAGAATATGTATTTGCACTGTCCAATGTGCAGACTGACTTCCTGGCAAGAGTCAAAGAACGTGCCTAAACTGATGTTGCTTACGAAAAATTGAAGCAGCAAGTTGGCGAAGGTCTGGTGCGTAGATACTGGATTGATGATGATTTGCTCTATGCTAAAGAGGGCAGACTCTATGTTTTTACGGGAGGGAAACTACGACTGGAGTTGCTGCATGAGACACACAACTCTCAGTGGGCTGGACATCCAGGAGTAGAGAGGATGTTTGCATTGCTGGCTAGCTCCTATTACTAGCCCAAGATGGAAGATGATGTTGAAGCCTATGTCAGAACCTGTTTAGTGTGTCAACTTGACAAGGTTGAGAAGAAGAAGACAGTAGGCTTGCTACAGCCCTTGCCCATTCCTGACAGACCATGGCAGTCAGCCTCGATGGATTTTATTTGCAATCTACCAAAGGTTGATGGCATGCGTTTGATCATTGTGGTGGTCGATCATTTCTCTAAGTATGCGGTGTTCATTTTTGTACCTCATGCTTGCCCTATAGATGTTGCTGCAGAACTGTTCTACAAGTACGTGGTGAAGTACTTTTGATTGCCCGAAGATATAGTCAGTGATCTTGATACCAGGTTCACTGACAGATTCTGGACGGTGTTGTTCAATCTCATAGGTTCTGAGTTGAAGTTCTCTATCGCAAGTCATCCCCAGACTGATAGACAGACTGAGCGGATTAATGCCTTGTTGGAGGACTACCTGCGACACTATGTCACTGCAAGTCAGAAAAATTGGGTGGAGCTTATAGACACTGCCCAGTTTTGCTACAATTTGCATAGATCTTCAGCAACAAGAATAAGTCCTTGTGAATTGGCTATGGGACATCAGCCACTTACTCCCCATGAAGTGGTAAAACAGAGGACCGGAAGAAAAATGTCCTGCTTTATATCGGTTTGCCCATTCCAAGCAAGAGTTGCTTGACGAGGCAAAGGACAGCTTGGCCAAAGCTTCCCGATAAATGAAGAAGTATGTTGATCAAGGCCGCAGACCACTGAAATTTCAAGTTGGTGATCTAGTTTTGCTGAAATTGACTCCTGCATTATAGAAAAGGATCAACAGCAAGGTAGTACACCATGGGCTGGTTCCCAAATACGATGACCCCTTCGAGGTGATGAAGAAGGTCGGGAATATTGCATATCGCTTGAAGCTGCCTGATCAATTAAAAATTCACCTAACTTTTCATATGAATTTTCTGAAGCCTTTTCAAGAAGACTTATTGAATACTGGAAGAAAGCAAGGTAGGAGGGCTCCGCCTATCATCAGGAAACAGTTTGACAGAGAGGTCGACAAGATTCTGTCTCACCGGACCATGAGTCAGAGTAAGAAGAATTGCAGGACTGATTTTTTGGTGCATTGGAAAAGGGGTTCCAAGGCAGACGCAAGTTGGGAACGAGATGTGATTCTTTGGCAGTTTGAGAAACAGATCAAGAAGTATTGGGACAACCTCTCGACAAGGACGTCGAGCTCTTCTGGTGGGGGTGGTTTGTTACCCCCTTAGCCATTGGCAGCATTTGGCCTCGAGTAGCCTCGTCTATAGGCACCCATGTTTTAGCCAAAATGGCAGAACATGCACATGGGCATGTGAGCACAAGTCAACATGCAAGCAAGGAAGCGGGCGGATTGAATTGTGAGGCGATACTAGCTTGAATAATGAGCCATGGGCAGGGCCATGGTTAGAAACGAATGTAATGCAATTCGGATGCTGATGGCTCCTAACACATGCACAACATGTGAAAAAATTGGGCATGTGCTCTGTAGATGGTGGCAGTTCTGGACAATTTTCTGGCAAGTGCATTGCATGTGGGATCTCTGTCAGATTTAGACAAGCATGCAGACACCAATTATAACTTCTCTGTCATCCAATTACAGCAGACCTTTGGTAGCATTTGAATTTCGGATATGTGCCTAGGCAATTGGGCTTGTAACTACCAACCTGAATATTATAAATAGGGTGTTTGGGGTCTGTAGTGCAAGAAGAGAATTGACACGTTTTTGTAAACAGACCCCAAGGTTGAGTTCCTTATACTTTATTAAGAAAGAAATGTTTGGTTGTTGTCTGTAAATTCTGTGTGTCTTGTCTGTGTGTTTACTTACTGTCCATTTTTTGTTCTATGTGCATTCTGAGTGTTTGTCTGAAACTAATTGTTGGATCTTAGTGCCATCACGAGACAAAAATTTGGTGAGAAATTTAACCTCATGACAATAAGTATGACATAGATGTAGTGTTGGAGGGTAAAAGTGAAAAAAAATATTTTTTATGTATGTTGACTTTTTTAAGTAGTATAAATAGATATACGTTTTTATAAACAAATTTTGAAATTTAAACAAGTATATATATGTGTGTGTGTGTGTGTGTGTATTAAAGTTCTCCCATAAAACTAGGAGATATTTAATGCACCATTTTTCAAAGACAAGTGGTGTATTAAATACACATGGATTAATGGAGGGCAAAAATGTCACAAAAAAATCAGTAAAATTCAAATAATGTACTTAGATACAAATAAATATCAAAATTAAGAACTTAATTATCAAACATTTTTTTCTATATCCTTTTTTACAATTAAGTATAATTTGGTACACCTCCTACCAATTTTCCCTTCAAAGTTACAACTTACATGTTGAACCAGTGGTAGTGGGTTGGGGCTGCCACTTGTCCAGGCATGGCCCATTCAAACTTTGTCAAAAAATACAGTCAAACGAAGCCCATCTCAGTCCAGCCCAATTTCAATAGGTTTGTGAAAAAAAGAAAATCGAGGTACACCTCTCTCTCTCTCCCTCCTGTGCTGCAATGGCTGCAACTTGCGGTGTCTCTGTCATCACCCCCAAAACCCTAATACTTCATTCATCTCACCTGGTCTCAAACCCTACCCCGTCCTTTCCAAAACCTTCACTAAAACAAACTCACCAATTCTTCTTTTCCTTCCGGTTCAACGCACTACTGAATTACCTTCCAAGTCGGTCTCACTCGACCCCTCGTGCTACTCTATCGTCTCCGGTTCGGGCAGCTCTCGACAGTGAGTATTCGTCGAGGAGGAGGAGTAGCAGCAATGAGCCCAGGGAGACGCTAATGTTACCGGGCTGTGACTACAACCACTGGCTCATTGTCATGGAGTTCCCCAAAGACCCTGCACCCACCAGAGAGCAAATGATCGATACTTACCTCAATACTCTCGCTACAGTTTTGGGAAGGTTTGTTCGTGGCTTTTCATTTTCATTTCCTTTTTTGTGGGTCTGTTTGGTTCTTTGGAAAACATTTGCAGGAAGTTCTTTGTTGTCACTGATTAATTTTTGGTTAGTATTGAAGATATAGTATATATTTTGCCTAAGCTATATGGTTAGATATCTATCAATATGAAATAATGCATGTGCTCTGTTTAGTTGCTGAGAAAATGTAGGAGGAAGAGGGAAATAGATTTGTGGATGTGATTCTGCTTATTTGGGGCCTGAAGGAAACACCTAACTCCAAAAATATGGAAAACTCATGTTATAAATTTTTCTTTTTAGTTTTATCATTTATTACCAAGTGATAAAAAGAAAGAATTTTACTAATTCCTGAATGAACTTAATATGTTTTTTGTGCTCTGTTTATTGAAAAGGGTATTTATCACCCTGTGATTGAAATGTTTTTACTGTAGCAGTTGAGAAGAGTGGTACACTCATATGAAAATATTATGGGAGCATACTTCATCAAATTGTGTTTTTGTGCTCTAGTTAGGTTATGAATTGTGTTATGCGATGGTGCTCACAAAATGTATGACCATCAGTGGTCCATATTAAAATGAATTTCTTAAAATTTATGGCAGGAGAATTTTAGGGCTCCCTTCTATGCAAATATTCAAATATCTGTTGCACATTCTTGCAAATGTTCTTTTACAGAATTTGGCAATATGGGTTTGAATGTCTAAGTTCTTGACGAATAAGACTCAAGAAATTTTACTTTTTTCTTTCCAAAATAAAGAAAGAAAAACAAAGGGCACAGAACACCATCATATGAGCTTTAACTCATTGGGTTGTTGATGCAAATCATAATTTGCATGAGTTGTTATCTCCTTGACCTAACTTGGTTATTATTTGATGCCAGCATGGAAGAAGCACAGAAGAATATGTACGCTTTTAGCACCACTACTTATACTGGCTTCCAGTGCACTGTAGATGAAGCAACATCAGAAAAATTCAAAGGTTTGTGGATATTTCAACTTCTTGATTGTTCAAATACTGTTCCTATGCTACTTTGTGAGAGTTATTGTGCTTGTTTTTTTATGCAGGATTGCCTGGAGTTCTCTGGGTGTTGCCTGATTCATACATAGATGTTAAAAATAAGGATTATGGAGGTTGGTTTGCTTGATCTGTTTAGGGGTATTGCCAGATAATTTTGTTTCATCATCAACATAATCGTTCATTTCTTTTCATCTCTCTCTTTCTCTCTTCTTGTGGTATTGTTTAGGTGATAAATATATAAATGGGGAGATAATTCCATGCAAATACCCCACTTATCAGCCAAAGCCACGTGGACAATCTAAGTATGAAAGCAGAAGATATGAAAGGCGAAGAGATGGCCCTCCTCCTGAAAGAAGACGACCAAGGCGAGAAGCTGCTCAATCAGAATCAGCCTCTGGATGAGGTACTTCTATTTGCTGTTGCATCTACGTGAGGTCCCTTGTTATAGACTCAAGTTATTTTGAATTTTTATATTTTTCCAATACTTTTCCTTGGCAGTTCTTCATTTGTGTCTCTTCTAAGGTGGTTGCTGATATGTGACTGGCTGGAAATAATTTCTAACTGTGTAATGGAAATAGTTGTCTCAATGTATGTGCAAAACTTTATTAGGAGTGTTGTGAAGTTTTAGTTGGATGGAAATTGCTATTGTAGGAGCTTCTCGTGGGAGTCAGTTTATGAACTGAGGAACATATATGAACCTGTTTACATCATTACAGCAGTGCTCTCTCTCTCTCACACACACACACACACATGAGAGACACTCACTAAAACATAGACATGCATATGCATGCCTGGTGCATACTATACAGGTTATGTGTGCAAAACAGGGATTTCTTTGAGAGTGCCTGCTGAACCAAAAAAACTCAGCTTTCATATTCCAAATTGAAAGCTGATTACAAAAAAGAAAAGTGATTTATTATAACGAATTTTGCTCCTTGTTTTATTCTTTCTCTTATGTTGTTTCCAAATGCCTTGTGTTTGTCTTTTAAGGGGTTTTTCTGGGGAAGGGGAAGGATGGAGGTTGGACTGCACTAAAAGTATTGGATGTTAATAAACTAATAGACTGGAAGGTGAAAACTCTCCTGGTAGAAAAGCACCCTTTGTGCTTCTGCTTTCTGCAGCAATAAATACGTTGCAGAAGATAGATCTAGTATCTACAACATGGAATGATACCATATCCATGGTCTGGTGTGTTCTATCAGCACCTAAGAATCAGGAAGGAGAACTTCCCAAATTCAAGTGTCAAAGACATATGGAGTATTCTAGACGGTAGAGTCACTTTTGATATATCGTTTTATATCTGTGAAGTTTTGCTTCATATAGCTTTTTACAAGTACAGGTGTTTAAAGCTAAGTAAATCTATGTCCACACTATATATCAAAATTCATGTTTGATCGTTAATTGTTTCTTATGTCTATTTGTTTAACCAGTTAATCAAGGAGCTAATTTATTTAATTTGAGTTACTCTGTTCTGCCACATTTTGGGTCTATTTGAGCTAGTTTTACAAAAGCTTCGTCTGCTTACTTTTAAAGCCGGGTGTTCAACCTTCTGAATTAATCTTTGGTGGTGTGGTATTACGCCAGCTTGGCATTTCTGATGGGTTTGTTTCCTCGAACCTTATGGTGAACTTGTTAAATCATGTGCCTCCTAATAACAACATGACTAAGATTTCCAAGGTGTTTTTTTTGTTGACAGAAATATTTATGTTTACTGTGGAGCAAATATAGAGGAATGCTTTATGAATTTAGACTGAAATGCATCCTTGCTCATTAAAACTTATCCCAATTTTGTTGACATATGTGATGCCCTAAAAGAATTGACATCTGAATATATGAGGAGTGGAAATTGTAAATTCATGCAAAAAGTTGAAGCACTGACATTGTTTGTGTGCGCTTGTGTGTGGGTGTGGTCCTTTTTCTGTTTGACATGGTACCTTCTCGAGCAATTCTACGGATACCAAATTTAAGATCCCAAATCAGTATGGACCCTTGGATCAGTGCGTCTCGTTAACTTTTGTCAATGGGATCCACTTATCACTTATCCAAGGGCCTCTACTTATTTGGGATTCAAAGTATTTCCCTACTTTATCATATGTATCCCGCAGGAAAGGAAAAGCTTAGCTATGAAGCTGCTCAGAAATGGTTTCAACTCTAGCAGACAGCAAACTAATACTTCCAGCAAAGGATTTAGAGAGAGAAAAGAGATAGAGAACTTTGCAGTGTTTCATTCAATTGCAAACTTGTGCAGGAAGAAGAATTAGAGAAGCACATGCTTTGACCAATTTGACTGTCCAATACAGAAAACATGCAACATATTCAAAATGAGCTTTGGATTCCACCTTTTTTTTAAGGACTTTGACACGCACTAGTCATCAATCATGCCATCATCTATAATGGAATCCAAGACCATAGATGGCTGTTGGCAGATGAATCTTTTCTACTTTTGTAGACTGCTTACTTCTCAAAGGGAGCTCCATTTGGTCCTACCAGTAACACAACACCCTGATCAGTGGTGGATGTTTGAAATTCTCGTCTAAATGACAAATGAAATATGATATCTTATTGGTTCCTCTTATGATGATCACTAAAAAGTTGTTGCTAGTGTTTTCTTCATCTTTTCCACTCTTAGTTTGACATATATCTCAATGAAGGATGAAGCTCTGGACCCCAAATCATTAATTTCTGCAGTATTTCCAGCAATTAGTATTTCTCCTCTATGCTAAGACAACATTGTTATTTTATTTTTTTTTGGTTTCAACGGTCATGTCCGCCCAACTTAAGTATATTTCGACTAATTTTTCTCCTGGGTCTAATCAAAGGAAAGTCATCCACACTGTGACTAGGGTATTCATGAAAGATAGTCGAGGCCCAAAAGACCTTTAAAATTCAAACTCATGACGTCTAATTTTATAACTCATTCTTATTACCACTTAAACTATCCACCGGGTTCAAAGCAACATTGTTATTGGTAGAATTAGTGGAAACAATTGATTGATAGAATCTCAAAGAGGGGCGATAAAAAAATTCAAGCTTTATCTTTGACAAAGAGATTGGCCCCTTTGGTTTGCAATCTTTAGAAAATCGAGGGTTAGCAACTAAGCTAGTCTTTTTTGGTGGTTTAGTGTTAGCGGCGATGATGGTGGTGGTCTGCAGTGGGACTGAGGAGGAAGATCTTCTCTTATTGGAGAGAGTTTAGTTGGTCACTTGACAAATGAGATTGTTACCTCTGTCACCTCTATGTTGGCATGAACTTATGATCACGTCTGGAGAATTTGATCCAAAACGGGGGTCGTTTCACAGCTCTAATCGACCTTTTTCGAATCTTGCCATTTTCTTACATTGGCTTGAATATGTTGACAAAACATTGCACATCAATTGCTTTCCATTTCCAATATCTCTCACCTTGTACCGAAAATCGGCCATAGGAAATAATTTTGAATAGCTCGATTTCGCTTTCAAATAATAGACAAAACCATGAAAATATAACATGCTTAACTATGATTAATAAAAGTATATGCTATAAAATTAGATCCACATTTTCATGACTTTAGGGAAAAGAATAGGCCACTGCCGGTGCAAGAATATTGACCTTTGTCATGACGACAGCTCAATAATAAATTATAATTTAAACATTTAATTATAATAATAGGGGGTATAATAATGATTAACACTGATTGATTACAATCCTCTTTTGTCCAAGTGCCCGTGTTTTCCGGAGTCTAATATATTCTCTTGCAATTTGAATTTTTTATTATTATTTTTATTTTTTTATACAATGTGTAATTCCAACGGATGATTGGTCAAACCGGCAACCGGCTTTTACAGTTCACACTTCACACCCGTGGTTGTGCACAGGACTCCGGTCCCCGGTTGGGCAACGTAATGATTGCACAGTACACACACCTTCAGTCCAAGTCATGCCAAAGCATGCTTTATTCTCACTCTTCAGTGGCAAAACTGATAATAATCTCCCTTTCATGTCGTAATTTACGAGAAATCGATAAGCTAACGTGAATTTTCATCCCTGAACTGAAAATCTGTGAGATACTAACTGACTAATTCTAATGACAGTTTAGGAGGTAAGATGTAGGAGCTGTGTGGTAGATGATTTGTTTTTAATTGGATTAGGAAAAAAATTAATTGAGGTACATGAAAAATTGATCCGAACATCCTTCACTACTGAACTAAAAAAAAATACTTACTGACTGAGACTATTTTTCTCCTCTGTCATGATAATCTCCGCTATCTCATGCCTAAGACCATCTATAATCTTTAACTTTTTTTAAATTTAAATTTAATTTTAAGTAAAAAATTCTTAAATTTTTTTAAAAATTCAATGTTCATATTTTGTCTTTTTTGAAATTTGGGTATGTCTTTATTTAAATTTGAATTTCTTTTCTTTTTAAATTTGAGTTTTTTCATTGGAGAAATGTATGTCAAATCAAATTTCTTTATCCTTTTTTATTCCAATTTGAGTAAAGGTTTGAGTTTTTATTGGAAATAGTCTAAGATCGAGGAAGGCATGTTGAATCATTACCCAAAATTATGAAAATTTTAAAATGACTAATTTGCCCTCCAAATGATTCCGAATTTTCACGGTGCCTATTTGGCCTTTTTTGTGTTTTGGGCGGTTTGTGGGCTGATTCTTGGGGTTTCCGGCTCCAGCCGTTACATTGTTCTCACAGATTGTTTATTTGACCGAATTACCCTTTATTGCTTAACCCCGGTCAATGTGTGTTTTGATGAGAACAATGTTTTGATTTGTCATATGAAAATGTACCCTCTTTTCTACGTAAGAGTAAAGGGCAACTCTACCAAAAAAAAATGCTATCGATCTTTAATTATTATTTTATATGATAAAATTATAATTTTTAAAAAAAAATTATAACTGTTCAAAGGAGTCATATTGATTATAGACAATCATGATCGATTATGAAAAATGCGATACCAGTCTCAATATTTCATACTCGTTCATATCCTTTGAAATTGTAACTTATATCTTTAAAAAATTATAATTTAATCTTAAAAAATTATAATTTTTAATACTAATATTGACAAGGCAACAATGATACCGTAGAAGTTCCAAAGAATAAATATTCCATTTAACAGTGACACCACATGGTCGTGGTGTATTCTATATAGAATTATAGATAGACAAAGTGAACCTCACTTATTCTCTAAAATAGTTTTCAATGTAAAAATTATTAATGATTATATAATTTGGTGTGATTCACTAATTTTATATGTTTATTCATAATTAATTAATTACACCACAGTGATAAAAATGAAAAAGTTTACCGTTATATTAAAATTTTTCTTATTTTCGATGGTGAAATTCCACCGACCAAAGCTCACAGTTCCTTAGCCCAAGACGTTGGAAGTTTGCTATAGGTTGACCAATGCAAATTCAAATAGTTTGTTGGTGCTCGGTTTATTGGAGACCTCACAAATAATTTTTGAATTTCACAATTCTTACTCTATTTTTTTATTAAAAATATTATTTAGATCTAATTTATTAATGTAGAGATAGATACAAGATTCATAGCACTTTGACCATGTTAGCAATTCGTCTAGATATATGATAATGCAATGCTGTTTTTTTTATTTTTTTTGTTACAGGATGTATAAATTTGCGTTAATTATTCTTTCGTGCTCAACAACTAATCACCGTAATTTAAATAAAATTAAAGCATGTCCCTAAAAAGGGATAAGAGTGGCTTAGACTTTCATTTTTCACAGGGTGTGTGAAGAGGTATTTTAGGCCTTTTAGACTCTAATTTAAATTTAAGTCTGAACTGGTGTTTGATAAAATTGAAAATTAAATACTGAAAACTAAATGTTGAATTTTAAATATTGAATTAAATTAAATAGTTTAACAAATATAAAAAATTGAAGTCTAAAAATTATTATTATTTTAATTTTATGCTTCCTTTTAACCATCTTTCCACGATTACATTAATTTTATCACATCATTATAGTGGCGGTGACAATGGTACAATGGTGGTGGAGATAATGACATGATGAAAGTGGTGGCAGCTGTTGTATTGATAGTGGTGGTGATGATGGTACAATGATAGTAACAGTGGGAATGACACAATGATGGTGGTGGCAATGATACAATGATGGTGGTAGCGGCAACACAATTGTAATGGTGGTAGTGGTGGTTATTAAAAAGTTAAGAGTGTAAAATATTTTGAGAATATATTTGTACATTATGAGAAAATGATAAAATTCTTATTGATTAATAGATGGCTTCTTACTTAAAATTTTAGTTTATTTTTAAAAAGTGATTAACCTATTAATTGGTATAAATTTTCCGCTATCAAATGAGTTTAATTCCTTACATACTTAAAATATTTAGTTTTAAATTTTAAGTGATATTATCAATATCCCCTAAATTAGAGTCAGGATTATTGATATATTAGGGGTGACTCTATTTGAAGGTATGATGTAATGTGAATAATTTTAAGAGAGATATTGGTGATCGTCAAATAAATCTATTTAAAATAGTCATGTCATATTTTATATTATAAACTAGTTACTTTATTGTATAGAGTATAGATGTAAATTGGGCTACCCATGGACTCACAACACTCAAAGGGTATAACTGTAAAATCACCAGTAAACCTCCCTTTTAAACAGTCTTTCCGCTTTCCCATCTAGCTCCATATTTCCCAAGACCACCACAAAAAAAAACCCTTAAACCCCCCCCCCCCCCCCTCTCTCTCTCAAAAACCTCCATTAATGGCGTTCCATTTCTCACTTCTTGTTGGGCTCATAGGGTTTTTGATCGTCCTCTCTCTTCCTCTCTCTCACTCCTTGTCCATCCATGACCTGCTCAAAACCAAAGGCTTACCGGCAGGTCTCGTCCCAAAGGACGTCAAGTCCTACACACTCTCTGAAACTGGCCTTCTCGAGGTCTACCTTGAAGAACCATGTTTAACCAAGTTCGATACCAATTCCTTCTACGAAAGTGTTGTGAGGGCTAACCTGACCTACGGTGGTCTTACTGGTGTCGAAGGTATGTCTCAGGAAGAGCTTTTTCTGTGGTTACCAGTCAAAGATATCATTGTTGATGATCCCAAGTCGGGTCTCATACTCTTTGACATTGGTGTCGCTCACAAACAGCTTTCTCTCTCCCTCTTTGAAGATCCACCAGATTGTAATCTCCAAGGTTTGTGGGTAAGTCTTTCAGCCTTCAATCAGATTTGCATCTGATCGCCATGAAAAAAAAAATTATGGTTTTTCTGCTCTTGTTTTTCTGATTGATTTAATGTTTTGTTTGGTGGCTTTCTGATTTTTTCTTGTTTTGTAGCATATGTTGTCTCAGTTGAATTGGATTTTTTTTTTTTTAATGGGGTATGAAACATATTTGATTTTTGATGTCCTGCATTCTTGGGTGATTATTATTAACAACCATCAGGACGTCTGAGTCAAGAACGCTTGTCTCGACTAATCCCCTCTTTATCTAATCAAAAAAAGAGTATCAACACCTAGAACTAGGGTATTTAGAACGTTTGAGTTTATCTTTATTTCTATTATCAATTGAACTATTCTTCGGAGTTTTTTCGATAATAATTGACAAACTCACCTCTCTTTCTCTCTCTAGTTACTTAAATATATTATGTTCCCACTCTGGAATTTGAAATTTGAACTGGCCACCGTGTATGATCACTTTTATTTAATTTGTTTTTGTATCATCATGTTTTTCTAAACTGAATTTAGTTACCATCCTCATTTGTTACTGGGGTGATGATCATATGACCAAAAGAGAAAATCTTTATTCATCTTTCTTCCTTTCTCTGTCAATGGTTTTCATTTGAAAGTCTAAAACTCTTTGATTCTGCAGGTGTTTTGATGAGGAATGGTTGGTGGGACAAAGGATTTGAAGCTCAAAGATAGAAAAGATGCCACTCTTATTTTGTACCCTTTTCTTTTTACATATTTCAATAATGACTATAAATATATATAGTTAGCTTAGCAAGTGTTCTTAGATGTTGGTAGGGAGGAGGGGCTGCAAAGATCTCGAGGAATCATATCTCTCTAAAATGAGATTAGAAGTTATCTTTTCACTTTTGTTCATTCCTTTTTGTCTTAATCTCTATAGATTAGATAACTACGAAAGCAAAGGATCTATATATCTCTTGGATTAGACTCCCCAACAATTACGGATTAATTCGAAGTTCTTCTAATTATCTTTTGTAGAATCTATTCACATCTATATTCTGATTATTTCAAATTTTAAAATTCAATTTGTTTTTTTCAAAAAAAAAAAAGAAAGACTCACGATTTAAAAAGTTTTTACAGAATATTCTAGTTATTTGAAAATTTCTTAATAATCTCCCAACAAATTAATCCATAGAAAGGATAGGCTTTCTTTATCTTTTCCAACCATTATATGTGCTATAGCATATTGTAGGAGTGTCTTAATAATCTCCCAATTTATCTCTTTAATTTTTAAATTTTCAAAAAATGTAAATTTTACAAGAGGCTTTTATATTTGTCTTCCATTCTTATAATTCCCACTTTTAATCTAATAATAAAACATTTAACAACTTGAATTTTATCCTCTACATATTTTCTCCTTAAAAAATATTTCATCTCATTTTTATCGTATATTCAATCATTTAATATTTGATTAATTTATAATTTAATATAATTTTTATTTTAAACATTATTCATATAAGATAGTATACACATGTTGAAAAATTTTTCTTAAATTACATATTTTGAGAAAATTGTTAATATTTTTAAAAAAATAGTTGGTGAAAATAAATTTTAAATGATGTAATCAAAAAATTAAAGAAAAATTATTATTTAATATAGTATTATCAATTTTTTAAACATTTAAATTTTATAATTCATCGTGTTTTTATGTATGAGTTATGATTAGTTGTTTTATGCTTGAGTTATGACTAGTTGTTCGATAAGAGAGGAGTGGAGGTGAACTTGGTGTGGGGATGGCAACAGAGGGGGGTTATTAATCTCATGACCCTACTTAGACGGTGAATTCTAATTGAGAAAATTTTAATCACATCCTTCTTACTTTATTATATTTTTAAGGACATTTTTTTATTTTTAAAAACATCAATGACATCCTTTATATTTTATATTTAAACATCACTAACACTCATTACCATTAAACTATAATTTCTAATAAAAAAAATTATCTAAAATAGCAAAAATGCCCATACATAAACCTCAAGTAATTTTTCTACAGAAAATTTTATTAAAATTCAAGCTGATTAAAATTTATTTTTTCTACATATTAAAATTTAATTGAACCTGATTAAATATTTTTTTAACGTATTAAAATTTGAGCATATTAAAATTTATTTTTTACGTATTAAAATTTGAGCCGATTAAACTCTACTCGAGTTGTTAGCGTTGATTAAAATTCTCTTTCAAGTCGATTAAAATTTATAATTTTTTATTTATTAAAATTCGTGCCAATTAAAATTTGAGTCAATTAAAATTTTTATTTTTTTGTATTAAAATTTAAAGTGAGTTTATTAAAATTTGATTTGGGTCGATTAAAAATAATTTTTAATTGGCTCAAATTTTAATTAGTCTAAATTTTAATAAAAATATAATTTTTAATCGGCTCAAATTTTAATATGTAAAAAAATAAATTTTAATTAGCTTGAATTAAATTTTAATCGGTCCAAATTTTAATACGTAAAAAAAAAATTAGAAAACAAATGAGATTTTATTAAAGATATGCTTATATAGAAGGGATGTGAATGAAATTTATCCTTAAATATATCATGGACAATTTAATAAAATTGTATCTGGTTAATATATATATATATTTTTTAAATGGGACGAGTATTATTAGACATACCGTGAATCTCAAGTCAATTTCAGTTGATGTGTAAATGAAAAAGCACCATTCTTCGGTCTTCACGGGTAGGACAGCAACTTTCTTGGATTTATTAAATTTGTACACATTTCAAAAGCTCCTTGGTAATCTCAAATTTATCGAAAACCAGGGGGCGATGGGCCCATAGAATAGACGATATCATATCACGGGGGAAAGGTGGGCCAGTCTAAATTGGAGAGAAATGGACCCACATGACCTTCCTTGACTTTGTATTTGTGTCCTTACTTTGTCCTCTGTCATTGGATTTATTATTATGTCCCCATTAGGCCAAGACTAGGGTTAAAGCTGCTCAGGTTTTATATGTGTTTGTTGGGGTTGCAATAGCCTGGAGCTGGAGAATAATCAGAGATTCAACCGGGTTTTCGTTGTTTATGGTCAATCATGCCCCCACCGGACCGGTTCATATCAAAAAATTATTTTTGATAATATATCTCATTTTTCAATTATAAGAATTTGATACACGTAAAAGTATTTTATTTTATTGTATTGTTTTTCTGATCAAAGGTTATAAATGATCACGTGAAGAGATGAGACAATGCATTATTCTTCTTTATGGTATCAATTTTTTTATGGGTATCATAGCCCGATCCTCACTTGACCTTCTACAGTAAAATACTAGGTCGATGACATACTTGATCAGTAACACTATGTGATAGTAATAATATAGTATCACAATTATATTAAATATTTTTCTCCACGTCTTTGGGCCACTTGATTTGAAATTTTTTCCCATATCAACATTATTAGATTCTCATGTATCTTCCATGGGACCAACTAATTTTCTTGTTTATTCCCTCTTTCAATGTTTTTGCATGTGGCATGTCGTATTCTTGCGTCATTGATTATTATTTATTGTAATTCGATTGAGTTATCAATCTAACTATTTACAAATAAATAAATAATTGTGTGCTAAACTATTTTTTTTAATGAACGCATAAAATTCATGAATTTCAAATTGATAAACGTCATTATTTTGGTAAATTATTGGTAAAGTTGATTGATTTCTAATTAAAAAACGTCATTGTTTTGTTAAATTATTGGAAAATGTTAAGTCTTGCGTGGGCTTTGACATCCTATTTATTAAAAGTTTTATTAGGATATAAAACTTACCAATTTTTTGGTGTATTTGTATAAACTTTTGTGTGACACTTAATAGCTTTTTTGGATGCATATCCACCTTTTGAATTTATTTATTACTTTAAAGAAGAATTTATATACTACATTTTTAGATAGAGATTATCACTTGTTGGACTCGAACTTAATGTTTTTTGGCGTTAACGTTGTAGTGTTTACCTAAGGATAACGATCTTTTAAGGTAACAACTAACAAGTCACAGTACTTAATTAGGATTGGCCTTTTATTATTATTATTATTATTTTTGATACACTGGAAAATAATTAGGATTGGTCGCTGTATACGAATTTACCGCCTATTTTCTCTCTCTCTCTCTCTCTCCATAAAACCCGTGACCCGAAGCGATAGCGTGATTCCAATCAGATTCGAAGGGTTTCAGGCTTCGATCATTGCGATTATGGGGGGCGGAGGAGCGTGGAGATTGGGGGCCAAGATTGCCGGAGTAAGCGTCGCGAACAGCGGTTTGCGCAGCGTTACGGCAGAGCACCAGGTCTCTGCCGCCGCTCGCCAGGTCACCACTCGTCCAGTGTCGGCGGTCGTTACGTCCTCCAACGATGTGAATTCGAGCGTGTCTGTGACGACTCACAGCGGGAAGATTGATGAGGAGATTCAGATGCCGTATTGGCTCGACGACTGGGAGTTCGCCAGTATTGATGAATCCGGTGAGCCGAGGCTCGTATTTGGTGGGGCTCCGACTTTTCAGGAAGCCAAAGAGGTCACTTCTGAACTCAATGATGCTCTTAAAGAGTATGCATTCCGATTCTAAGTATCATCTGTATAGGCCTTTCCATTTAACTGAATTATCATCTTGATTTGTTATTATTGTATGTATATTGCATTGACCATTTTGTGTATTGCTTGTATTTGATTAATACTTTTTTACAAAATTCTTGTTCAATATAATTTTCTTTACAAAATTTTATAGGTTTTGGAGTTGTTATTAGGCTTGAATTTAATGGTATATTTTTGTGAGTTAGTGTCGCATGATCTTGATCCAAATGTTTGAAACAGACTTTTTACAACATGCCCCTTAGCTTTCATTCTGTTTGTGTAAGTGTACCTCTCAAAGTTCACTTCTTTCCAAGTGATAATAGTCGATGATTGCATTTTCTCCACTCTCTGAATCCTTAGAATGTTTGTTGCCCACCTGGAATCTATTATTACAGGGATTTGGGGGTGCTTTGTGTAATGCTCAATACAAGTATGCGTTTGAACCTATCTAATAAATAAATTGATAAATAAAAAGAGAGCAAATTATTTAAAAATTTAGAATTAGTTGTACTCTGATGCCTTATGGTTAAACTATAAAATATATATATATATTTATTTAGTGTATTGGGTACCAAGGGTAACTATAAAATAAGAATAATAAAAAGAGGATAAAAGTGTGATTAAAATAAGTCCCCTTGTTGCCCTAGACGTCCATTGATATATATATATTCTTTTCCTATAATCACACCAACTCACAAGTTAGAATAAGAGAAAGGAGAGGAGAGACTAGGGTTTTAAGTAAAGAAAAAGAAAGAGAAAGAAAGAAGGTGATTTAGGGAAGAAGGAAGAAAATTAGAAGATTTGATCATCAAGGTTAATTTTCATATTGAAATTTAATTATGTATGTAATCATTATATGTACACATATACAAGTTTGTGGTCTGATATATCTTACAAGTAATCAATATGGGTAGGTTTATAAGGTTAAAATATGTTCATTCAAACATAATGTGGTTGATACTTGTATTAATAAGATATTGGGAAAAAAGGGAAAAAGAAAAAGATAGAGACCAAAGCTTCTGGAATTCCATAAGGATGAAGAAGATGAAAATTCTGAAATTATGGAAACCTTTTTTTTAGTTTTAAATAGTTTTGTTTTGACTCTTATACTTTTATAAACTCAATTTTGACCACCATGAAATTTTGTAATTTATAGAACTGACTCAATATGTTTGAAACAAATATTGTCGTTTCAAAACAGCCTTCGAGTCTTGTAAAATTTGTAAAATTTTGAAACGACCCCTAAAAATTTTGATTAAGTGTTTAAAAATCAATGGTTTCTCTAATAAATCAAATAGAGGTTGTGTTTTTGAAAAATGGGTCTCTAGAACCTTAAATACTATTTTGGAAAATTTATGGCAACCCCGAAAATAGAAAATTTGTTTTTCAAAGAAATTACACTTTGACCCTAAAAGTTTCAAAAAAATTATGACTTGACCCCAAAACTTTAAAAACTTTTTCTAAACAGTTCAGAATACTTCTATATCTTATTACGTCGTATTAGAAATGATGTTTATATGTAAAAGATATATTAAATATATATCAATGGGTAAGAAGTACGTAAGTTAAATATAGAATCGCGAAACGACAAAGTTAAGAATAGGGATTGATTGTTATATATTATTTTAGATTAGGTGATGATTGCATTGAGGTTGGGAAAGAGTGCGTTGAATTGGATTTTGGGAATCAACGTGAGTAGTTTACTAATTCTTTTGAGAGGATTTTCTATATTAAATGTGTGGGTGCATGCGTATGAATTTTTCATATATATGATATATGTGTTGATGTTTGGGGTTGCAATTAAATGTTTTGCAATTGTGAACTGTTATACATGTGAACTTTGCAAAAACTTGTGAGATGATTTTATATCATTGTTTTGGTGATTAAAGAAAAATTTTGTGTGTGTAGGGACTAAAAGTACAGTTTTAATGTGTGTAAAAATCATGTTTATGAGACAGAGATTGGGTTACCAGGTCTAAATGGTAACAAGATTGTATACAGGTGTTCGGTATAGGGATGTGCACATAAGGGTCAGTCATCAGGCTAGTGATAATAAGAGACGATGCCAGATATCAGGTTAGTGGTAACAAGAGACGGAGATAGTTACTAGACTTATGGTAACAAACATGATTTGACAAATGTATTTGAAACTGAATGCGTGTGTGAATGTTTTGGGTTATAAATGTCTTTTCATTTATAAAGTTATTTGTAAAAATGAGTGGTGTTTTGAATTATAAATGTCTTTTTATTTATAAAGTTACTTGTGATCATGAGATTATTTTGTTTAAATGATTATGTGGGATGGGTTGGAGTACAGTTTGTTATACTTATGTGTGTATCAAAGTTTATTTTCGTATATAAATTATGGGATTTATTTTCACACCTCATTAGAGGTGGTTGCTATTTACGGGTCATTGTACTCATCCATACATTTAACATTTTTCAGGAGAGGATCAGGGTGAGGAGTAAGTCTGCGGATATACAAGGGCTTAGAGGACTTGAAAATTTATTTTATTGTAGGTTTTCAGGAATAAATGTCTTTTATAATTTTGAGACAAATAATCAATTGTTTTGGGAAACAATGTTGTTTATACTTAGAGTAGTCAAACTTATAGTTTAATTATTATTTTACATGAGTTCAATAATAATATTGGTGATGTTTAATTTATTCCTTTGGCATTCATTAGGTCGATGGATTGGATCACTTATTATTTGTCTTTCGTGGTATTTTGTATTTATTATGGGTTGATTGGTTAACGCTTTGGTTGCCGGTCCGCTGCCCATCCTATGTGATCCAAGGTGGGGGTGTGACACTTTGTTTCTTTTATTTGTATAAGTTTCCAGAAAGTCTGTTAGCTGCTATGATGATCAGGATACGTGGCTTGAGGTAAACGTTGCTAGAAGTCGGGGTTATTCAGGTTTTAGACAGGTAATAAATTTCTCCACTTTCTGAGTGTCTCTGTTGGATGAATAAAGAAGCAGTTTGTAGTAGCACGTGTCCCTTTATTTCATGAATGAACAATGCAATAGATTGACATGCTGATCTTGGTTTTACAGAGGAAATAAAGAGGGACATATCTCTGGCATTGTGTTAAATCTTATGTTGTGAACTATGTTGCAGACGAGTTTACTATTAAAGTTTTTATGTCTTGCTGGGGTTGCTGGCTTTGTGCTTCAGACAAACTGAGTGCATGATTGAGTTATAGGGTTTTTTGGCTAGTTGATGGGCTTTTAATTTCAAAGATTTAGTGAAATATTGTCACTCAATGAGTATAAGATTCCAAGTTTAGGGGGTTAACCTGGATTTCTACAGTCTATATTGATTGGGCAGGGTTTGGGTCTCTTGCTTGAAGTTGACTCTTGAATATTCGATATTCGAGTGTAGGCTTTATGTACAGGCTGAGCTTAATAGACCAGAAATGTAAGGGTTTTCATCATGAGTGCTTATGTGGGGTTGGGATCTTGCTATTGCTTGCTAGTTGCTATAGTCCATCTGTTTATATGTTGCCTTTTTGAATTTCCCTTTTTCGGCATAAAAACTACAAAATAAAAAAAAAAACTGATTGGGTGATAATAATAGATAATTAAGTTGGGAAATTCGGTTGGTGTAATATTTCCTGATAAAGACATCAACAGTTCAAGCGTGAGAAGAGGTAGAGAAATCTTGATTGTAATGGGAGGATATGGCCTCTAGCTGGTTATAATACATAAATTTGCAGCTGAATGTCGAGTGAAAATTTAGTAATTCTGTTACTTGCACATGCTATAGACACTGAACCGCGACTTTCATTTTACAACTGTACATACCATTCCCAAAGCATTGACTGCTTAGGGATTCATGCCTTCATGGTGCAATTATATATGCATGATTAGTTCTAAAACTTCTACTTTTTAACTGTTATATGAGTTGCAGTGAGGTAGTATACATTATCTCTTTTTGGCTGCTCTTGTGCTATGCTTGATTTTCTAGGGTCTATCTCGCCCCACCTCATTCTATTGGATGCAGTGGTTCATATATAGATGGTCAAGACTCTTGCTTGCCACTGTTTTCAGAATCCGAAGTGTCGGAGTCCAAAAAATGTGTTACCAGTGAGACTCACTCAGTTTCTCAAAATGCTATAGGCGCATTTGGGTTTCTCAACAGAAGTCATGCAGCTCAGGTTCTGAGTTGAACTCTATTTATTTTAATCTGGTCTATAGGATCGTTAGGCTACTCTTGTGTTATTGGAGAATGGTTAAGGAATTGTATAGTCCATAATGCTTTGAGAACAAGTAGAATTTAGTGTTCGCAAATGGTATATCTACATTAAAGTGCCTATTTACTCTTTTCTAACTTGTAGCAGCACAAGAGCAAGGTGATTTGGATATTAAATCTTGGGGGAGAATAAAAAGATTTATTTTGCAGTTGTGCACCTTGGATTACACCTCCATTGGGGGTGTTTATAGGAAATGAGTGGCCAATCATGTTCATATAGTTGATAGAAGTTCTTCATAGTGTTGCATATTTTTTTAAACCGTGAAAAGTATTGTCACTTCTGGCATGGGGCATACAAGCTTTGCTATATCTCCCATGCTGTCCTCTCTGTGGTTTAGAAAAAGTATCGCATCAGTCTCAAGTAACGGCGTTCATATAATATTCCCTTCGTGCGACCCCTTTCGATTGCTTGTGACCCAAATGTGTGGAATGCAGTGCTGCAAAATGAGGCGCTTGTGGACTTCCTCGAGGCAAACAAAATCAGTAAGTATTTGTTCCCATTCCTCCTCCACGTTCACCTTTGTTTTGTTAAGATTAAATTTCCTGTTTACGGGCGCTCCCTTCTCAGATACAGATGCTGATGCTGATTTTCTAACTCAGCAATGTCTTAAGAGCTCTGATGAGTCATCTGATTGCGAGGAGTCTGACTCTGAAAGTGGGGATATAGATTTCTTGCAGAGCCTTAGGCTCACAGTGGTTGATATGATGAGCAGCTTACAGGGTTATCTTCAGACTTTCTTTGGTGGTTCAGTTGTGAAAAATGGCTCTACAAATGCTGATGGAAGTGAAGAAACAATTCTTGTGGACGACCATTTAACAGCATCCTTGATGGGATTAGCAGTCATGGTTATGGTGGTCATCGCGATGAGGCGAGGTTAGAACTCATTAATTCGTCAAAGATAGTGTCAGTGGTGGATCCACATTGGAGGCACTTATCTCCACTGCAATTTTGAAATGTTTTATGGCCTACTTGATGTTTTGCAAACATTTTAAAAAAAAAAATTGTAAGCGTAAAAAATTACTGGGAATTTAATATTTTAGGAAATAAGTGAGATTATTTCATAATTTGAAAATTTAACTTGGAATTGCTGTATTTAGAATTTGTCAACAATGAATTCGTTGAATTTCAGCAGTTTGTTTGTGGTAGATTAAATTGTTCCTATATTTGAGTTTTTGCTTTAATAGACTTAAAATATATTAAGTTTTTGAAAAATGTTTATATTAGTAATATTCTATTTATTTAGACTATTTATATTCTTTCTAAATTGTTTGTTAAAGACCCGATAAGGAAGTAATTTTATTCTTTGTTATGTTGGTACAAAGAAGATGAGCATTTGGTTTTAATGAAGAAAGAAAGGTATGTTCAAATAAAAACAATACTATTCGGACTTTATTTATTGACCTAATTAATTATGATATTTGGATTGACACTGAACTTTGTATTGGGCCAATGATTTCAATGAAATTGTATCATTAAATCAACAAATTAAGTCAATTTTTTATATTCACATAACATTACTCTTCAAATAATGAACAAGTCATAGTTTTCTATATATGCCCTTAATCGCAAAGGACCACATTGAGTTAAATTATAAAGTTTAAGGTTCTCAATTGACACTAAATTCAATTTAATTACTTAATTGAAATAAAGGGTATAGAACATTGGCTATTTATATAATTTTTTTATATTCAAATACAATAGAGATATTATGTTATCAATTTTGTGTAATGTCATCAACTGAAATATAACAAAATGGATAAACAAAAATCACTTTGTTACATGGTGTGGTTACGAAATAACATAGAGGGGACGGTTATTAAAATATGTAAGATCTATTTTTTTATTTGTTATATTCTTATCGGACGATGCACGATCATGCGAATCATTACAGGTGCATATTATTTGGTCCAATGTATAAACAGTCCCAAAATCAGGAACTTTTTCTGGTACCCAATCAAATGATTTTTTTTTTCACCAAATTTGATTGCTCAAAAAATTTAGAGTTGGTTAATTGAAAACGTTTCCTCCACCAATTTGAACAAATCACTATTTTGTGAACAATAATCAGGATTCCCACTGTTCAAAAAACAAGACGAAAATAGAGTATGTGTAATTGGGGCAGTTTGGTCAAGTTATTTACTCTCGATTGGTACGATATAAAAGAGCCATCTAGATCTAGTGCTCCCACGGTCTAAAGAGTGGCGTACCCTTTCTATTCTAAACTTGAAATGATGTCCAGTTTCTGGATTCAGATGGCCCGTCAATGAGCCATTGACACCCAAGCTCTGTCGATGCCTCAATGGTGTTTGATCAAAAGCCTGAGTAAGTTATTAGCTTGTTCATGGACTCTATTTGATTAAGCATTTGGTTCTATTGCAAAAAAAATTCTTTCTCAAATGCAAATAAATGTACTTCCCCTCACGTATAGTTTGAGCTCGTGTAGCTAATATCAGTGGCATCACAGAGAGACTAACTGTATCACTCATCAATAAAAGAAAAAGAAAAAGAAAAAAAGAACACAGTAATTAATGGAATCAAACTCTGTTAATGGGTCTTTACATACAATGTTTCACAGACCCTGTATTCGGGCTGCATCTCAAATCTGAATATTTGGCCATCATGAAGTTTGGTAATAAGACATTTTTTTTGCTTTTTGTTCATTGCATCAAATTTTGTCTGTAATAATCCTATGTAAAACATTTGCTCCATGTGTAATCGAATTGAATTTCGTTCATAAATATGCTATGTACAACATGTGCTTGATACATGGTTATAAAAACCGACATTCTATAGCTGGTTTCTCAGATCACTGTCCAATCTCAGCATATTTCTGAACCACTTAGCAGAAGCCTTTGGAATCCTTGTAAGATTATTTCTGTAGTCTATATAGTATAAGCCAAAGCGGGCAGAATAACCCATGTTCCATTCCCAGTTGTCAAGCAAGGACCAGACAAAATAACCACGTACATCACAGTTGTCTTGCCTGCATTAGTTTATTTTTTTTGTTAAGAAGCATGTGTAAAGTTGAAAGGATTAAGCAGAGAGGATCTCTCTTTGGAGCAACACAATTTACAATTGCAGTGAATCCAATTAAGTCAAAACATAACAAGAAGTCAGCTTAGGTTTGCCTACCTTATAGCAGCAGATAGGTTTGAGAGATAGTCCCTGTGGTATCTTATTCTCTTATCATCCTGTAAAGCCTTGTTTAAAGCTATATGAGGTTTATTTGGATCATCCATACCTGCAGTCATGCACATAAACCACACGAAAGGTAAATCACAAGGTTGGAGGATTAGATTTTGAGGTCGTCAGTACTCACCATTTTCTGTGATGACCATTGGTGGGTTCCCATACCTGTCCCTTACATATTTTGCTAGTTTTCTGATGCCCCACGGCACTATGTGTAGCCAATGAGAGTTGGCCTGGTGGATAGAGAACTCGTTAGCAGATTTTAATATGAATCCTACACTAACTTCTGGTCCTGTAATAAAAGGCTAGAATATCTCCAATAGCAACTCCATGCCTATGTGCTACAATTGAAAACATGTAAACAAATAGTTGTTCCAATCTTCATTTGTCTTCATTTTACAAGTAGAGGTTATGGTTTATAGTTTAGATTTTGGCATCTTACAAGTAGTAATCACAGCTGCATCGGATGAAGCGTCTTGCAATATGAATTTCTCAATCCGAGTTCTGTCATTCCGGGCATACAACGTGGTGTAATGATTTATGCCTACAAAGTCCAGGGACCCAACTAGTAAACTTGAAACCTCTGGTTTGATCTCAGGTAGTCTCTCAGCCACCAGCTTCTGCATTGAAAGAGGATAATTCCCAAGGAGAAGTGGATCAAGGAACCTGATTCACTTTTTCTATGTTATACACATTTATAAGCTGAACCTGATTTCTCCTGAACTTACATCAAACTTTTCTATTTTTAATATGTGTTCCACAAAAAATTACCATCCAAGTACAAAGTCCATTGCTCTACTTGCAGCATCTTTGTCCTCATCACTATCTGATATGGGTTCATACCATTTGGCATTTAGCGCTATCCCAATAAGACCTCTTTATCTTTCCTGGAAATACAAGTGCGTGAAATAAGAGAAAAAAAGGAAATTAAACTGATGATATTTTGGATTTTCATTTGTTTGGAGATCGGAGTGTTGTCTGGTAGATAAATCACATTAGTGAATATGGATACCTTGAAATTATGCTGGTAACTATGATATGCAGCAGCATGAGACAAGAGAATGTTGTGAGCTACTATGTACGGTTCAATGGATGATTGTCCTTTCCTACATAATAAATGACCGAGGATAGAGCACCTTCCTGGAGCTTGAAACCCTAGGTCATAACCTTGAAGTACAATGGAGTGAGGCTCATTGAAGGTGAGCCAATACTTTACTCTATCCCCAAAAGCTTTGAAACAGATGAAAGCATAATGCTCAAAGTCCTTTCTGTAATAATGTAGAGGGGGGGTTCTGTAAGGCTTGATTAGCAATCACAAAAAAGAACATCACATGATTATTTGTACTTACACTATCTGATCGTTTAACCATCCTTCATATCTATCTTCAAGCATCTGCGGGAGATCCCAATGGTACAGAGTCACATAGGGCTGAATTCCTGAAAGGAAAGAACATCCGAATCTTCAATGACATTATCTGGGAATGACAAATATAAATTCCCATAAAACTTTGGATGAGGAACCTTTTTCCAGTAAATCATCTATCAAGTTGTTGTAGTATTCTATTCCGGCGTGATTTGGTTCCCCTGTTCCATCTGTCAAATGATATAGTTTCAAACAGTTAGTAATGTAAGCAAAGAAAGGAAAAAAAATGAGGAGCCTATGTAAATTCAAGCCATATCTTACTTGGGAAGATTCTTGACCATGATATTGAGAACCTGTAAGCATCCATCCCCAAGTCCTTCATCAAGTCTATATCGCTCTGTAATTTAATGTTTTTCATCCTTTTCAGTTAGAAAAAGATGATGTGATGGCGTAATTTGCTAAAGTGAACTTCTTATCTGGAAGTGTTCTGATTCTTATCTTCTGGAAGTTAGTTCTATATCACCATTGCCATCAGCATTATTTTTCTTATTACATTATTTCTTTCATTTTTTTTAATGATTAGTCATAATTACTTAACCAATATGAATTATCTCTCCCCTTAGTCTCTGGTTTGAAAGTTCTGTAACTTATCTTGTCTCAATAATGTATTGTTCTTGCAGTGTAGTTTTGACAAAGTATCGAAAAGGCAAAAGCTGAAAGAATTTGCTTTTGGAGGCATATATTTCTAACACTATTGATTTTCGAGTCAAATCATGGTATCAGAGAATTCACCTTAAACCGATGGTATTGGTCAACAGCCGTCTTGGCATTGCTGAAGTCCAAGATCCTTCCTGTTTAGACACAAACCAGGTAATGCATTTAAATAGCTCTTTGCACCATCACTGTTAGACTCTTATAACTGATTTGCAGCATGCCCCCATCAAGTTTATGAAGAGTCAAAAAATAAGAATGATACTTCTTACCAGGTTGCTTTGAGAAGGTGTCCCATATGCTAGTCCCCTTGTTTCCTTCATTGACAGCCCCTTCAAACTACAATACATAATATCCGAAACCTTATTGTATAACTCGTGGTATCTTTTATATATCCGAAACTAAAAAGGCAAGAAATTTGAAAAACTCTACCTGGTAGGCCGAAGAAGCAGTTCCAAAGATGAACCCGTCTGGGAAATCTGCTCGGCTGATGGATTCAGTGTTCATAAAGAGACATGCTACTGAAAAGAGGATTAGAATGGTTGCCATAGAGAAAGATGATGAAGACTTTGAGGTTGGTGTGGACTACAAGTGTTATAATGTATACAATACAGGAGAAATGAGTTATCTGTATAATATTTATATGAAGGTATGAGTTTTAAGTATCTTAGATGTGCAGATGAAGAAAATATGATGGAAACCCAAGGGCTGTTCAAGTGGTAACAAAAATGAGTCGTAAATTTAGATATCTAAAGTTCGAATCTTGATAACTCGTTGGGATAAGTCACGAGAGATTTATCCACATGAATATCTTAGTACTAATGTGGGTGGTCTACCTTTGACTAGAGAATATTAATTGAAGGAGGCATAAGTTAATTTGGATACCCCTGACCGTTAAACAAAAAAAAAAATGAAGAAAATATGATGGAAGTCAATTAAGCAACCCGGTGCCTTCTCTTGTGCTTGAAGGTGTTACTGGGGTGGCTCGTGGAGGGTGGCTGTTAAGCTATCTTTGCCTTCTGTGCACGTTTTGTCCTGTATGCATGCATGCAATATATATTATAGAAAACACATGCTTGTGACTTCTGAGGGTCTGTGATTGCCCACCTACAGTTTTGTAGGTTGTGGCTTCACGCCACTGTATTTGTAACTATAGTTTAATTGCCAAATGTGATTGGGTATTGTAAGGGGTAGAAATTATTACGGAATTTCAACCCTCTACTCAAAGGATTTCGGTTGATATAGCGGCACCGAGCTCCGGTAATCTTTATCTCTCTTCGCCAATAAGACTTTTTTCTACGGTAATTTTGCATCGAAAGAGAGTCGTCTTCCCCTCTCGCATATAAATCCTTACACTCAAAGGAGGAGGTACCCACTCCAAGTGGCTAGTAGGTACCTTCTCCTTTGAGTGCAAGGACTTATATGCAAGGGGGAAAGACGGCTCTCTTCTGATGTGGGATTGCCTGAGGAAATGGTCTTATTGGCGAAGAGAGATAAAGATTACTGGGGCTTGGTGCCGTCAAATCAGTCGAAATCTTTCGAGGGGAGGGCTCAAATTTCGTTGCGATTTCTATCTTAGGTATAAATATGGAAAGGGACTTTTTAACTTTTTATTTTCGATAGACGTAGTTGTTCCTTCTTGATTTGCTGTCGTAAAATGCGGGTAGCTAATCTTAATGTAAGGGGTAGAACCCTCTACTAAAGATTTCGGCTTGACCTGGGTTAACCCACGCGGGCGACCCCCCAGTAGCCTTTACCTCTCTTCGCCAATAGGACCCTTTCCTAAGGCAATCCCACATCGGAAGAGAGTCGTCTTCCCCCCTCGCATATAAGCCCTTGCACTCAAAGGAGGAGGTACCCACTAGCGACCTGATCAGGTACCTAGTGGGTACCTCCTCCTTTGAGTGCAAGGGCTTATATGCGAGGGGGGAAGACGACTCTCTTCCGATGTGGGATTGCCTTAGGAAAGGGTCCTATTGGCGAAGAGAGGTAAAGGCTACTGGGGGGTCGCCCGCGTGGGTTAACCCAGGTCAAGCCGAAATCCTTAGTAGAGGGTTCTACCCTTACAGAAAGACGCCTTTTTTTGTAAGGGGTAGAAATCGCTACGGATTTCATCCCTCCACTTGAAGGATTCCGGCTGACCTGGCGGCACCGAGCCCCAGTAGCCTTTACCTCTCTTCGCCAATAGGACCCTTTCCTAAGGCAATCCCACATCGGAAGAGAGTCGTCTTCCCCCTGCCATATAAGTGAACACTTCCTATGGAGGAGGTACCCACTAGCGACCTGATCAGGTGCTTAGCCATTCGCTCAGTGGGGGCTCGATTTGGTTGGACCCCTGCCTAAGGCTCCAGGAAATAGGAAGTTCCTCATTATGGCCACAGATTACTTCACCAAGTGGGTAGAGGCGAAGCCGTTGAGTCATATCCGCGACATCGATGCCAAAAAATTTGTCTGGGAGAACATAATCATCAGGTTTGGGATTCCCCGGGCACTGGTGTCGGATAACGGGACTTAATTCACCGGCGGGCGCTTCAAGTCTTTCTGTGAGCAACTCGGGATCCGTAACTTCTACTCCACCCCTGCCTACCCTCAAGCCAACGGGCAGGCAGAGGCTTCCAACAAGACAATTATCAATGAGATCAAGAAGAGGTTAGAGAAAGCCAAGGGAAAATGGGCGGAAGAGCTATTAAACATCTTGTGGGTGTACAGGACCACCCCTCGGTCCTCGACAGGGGAAACCCCCTATTCCCTGGCATACGGGATGGAGGCGATCATACCCCTCGAAGTAGGGCTCCCGACCATAAGGACCCAAGCTTTCGACGAAGGGGGGAATGACCGTCAACTGTGATTAGATCTGGACCTAGTGGAAGAAAGAAGGGAGGAAGTCGCCTTGAGGATAACCAAGTATCAAGAGAAGATCTCCCAACTATACAACAGAAGGGTCAAGGCTCGAGAATTCCGGATAGGCGATCTGGTCCTCAGAAGGGTAACGGCCAATACCCGCGATCCAACAGAGGGAAAAATGGGACCTAACTGGGAAGGGTCTTACAAAGTGATATCAATCGGGGGCGCCGGGTCGTACAGATTAGAAGACATGAGTGGAAAACTTGTAATACGACCATGGAATGTTATGAATCTAAAAAAGTATTACTTTTGAAGTACTCTCTCCCTCAAGTGCTTGCCAACGACAAAGATAAAGGGCAAGGCCCTTGGGACAGAGTTCAAGGACTCTCGTCCCCGAAGCAAACACAGGAGCAAGCCTCCTGCAAGGGTAAGGCCCTGGGGACAGAGTTCAAGGACTCCTGTCCCCGAAGCAAACACAGGAGCAAGTCTCCTGCAAGGGTAAGGCCCTGGGGACAGAGTTCAAGGACTCTCGTCCCCGAAGCAAACACAGGAGCAAGCCTCCTGCAAGGGTAAGGCCTTGGGGACAAAGTTCAAGGACTCCTGTCCCCGAAGCAAATACAGGAGCAAGCCTCCTGCAAGGGTAAGGCCCTGGGGACAGAGTTCAAGGACTCTCGTCCCGAAGCAAACACAGGAGCAAGCCTCCTGCAAGGGTAAGGCCCTGGGGATAGAGTTTAAGGACTCCTGTCCCCGAAGCAAATACAGGAGCAAGCCTCCTGCAAGGGTAAGGCTCTGGGGACAGAGTTCAAGAACTCATGTCCCCGAAACAAACACAAGAGCAAGCCTCTTGATTGGGTAAGCAGCCCCGAAGACAAGTAAAAAAAAAAAAACATTACTGTACACAGAAAAAGGAAGGAAATACTCTTTATTTCAAGAAATAGGGGCTTTGCGTCCCCAAAGGCTACAAAAGAAAATAAAAAGGGTACAATCAAAAAGGAAGAGACTTTCATCTGGCTCCAGGCATCTCCAGAACATCAGCCGAGGGCGAGTCGGCAAAGAATGGTTGAGAAGCTTCTGGAGCAGGCAGGACAGGTACCTCGGCAACAGGGAGACTTTGGGCATTTTGAGGATCAGGGGCATGGTCCGACGGGGCGTCCTCGGACAGATCCACTATCACTGGCTCGGGCGGATCCGCCGAGACTTGCACTGGTGTTGGAACCTCATCCTCGGCAGCGACCTCTGCTTCGGCCCGTGCCATCTCTGCCGAGGGCACATACTTGTGCATTTGGAAGAGCGGGGAGTCTGAGGGGATTCCAGCAGACTGGAGCGCCTCGTCCCACCCTTTCTTGAAGAACTCCTTGCTGTTTTCTTCAAGAGCAGGGAGCACGTCATCGGCGAACTCTTCCCGCAGTTGCTCCTCCGATTTTCTGTTCAGCTCCTCGGCCCTGATCCTGTCCAGCTCCTGGGTGAGAGCCAGACAGCTTTCCTCTGAGCCTACGGCCCTCTCCTCCGCAGCAGAAAGCCGCTGCGTTTGCTCGGTAATCCTCCTCTCAGCATCGGCAAGGGCGGCACTTAGTTTTTCAGCGCCAACCTTGGCCGATTCGGCGTCCTTGAGGAGTTGCTCGATTTGAGCAGCCTGCCCCGCCAGGGTAGAATCCCTGGCAGCTACATCCTCCATTGCCCGGGCGAGGGCCGCTTCCGCCTCCTCCTTCTGATCTCGGGCCCTCTGGAGGTCCATCCTAGACCCGTGGTACCGAGCAGCAATGATGGAGATCTGCTGGGTAGCCTACAAAGGAAGGAAAAAGTGTTAATCACAAAAATGGAAAGCAAGAGTGAAGGAACCAAAGCAAAAATAAACTCACCACCAGGGAATTCTGGATGATGGAGCGGAACAACACATTGGTTGATCGCCCCCTATGAGCCGCCATGTCAGCCTCGAAATGCAGTGTCTCACTCACTGCATTGGCGACATGAGGATCCAGCAGAATGGAATCGTCGACCCTGATCACTCGGTTCATGTGATCAGTGGCTCAGGGATTCCACTCCGCGGCCTCCATTGTAGGCGGAAGGGGAGGAGGAGTCTGCTGCTGTTGTTGTTGCTGTTGTCGGGGCTGTTGTTGCTGCTGCTGTTGTGGAGGAGCAGGGGGTAATCCACGGCCCCTCCCGCTTTGCTGCTGAGCGGGAGGTGCCCTGGATCCTCGGCCAAGGCCATCATGCCGATGTTTGACCCTTCTCTCCTCCTCCACCTGAGGGTCCCGGTCTCGCACCTGACCCCGACCAAGGACCCTTGATGATGGGGTGGAACTGGTCCCTGCCGAGGGGGTGCCGCCGGTCGTTCCTCGACCCCTCCCGGCTGCGAGAGCTTGCCTCTGCCTGAGGAACCCCAAATCAATGCGAGGGGTGCTGGACATTGCTACCTTGAAGGCGTCCTCGGCGTCTAAGGATTGAAGAACTTGGAAGTCTGGCCACAAGTCTCCTCCCGAAGTCCCCACCTCGGCGTCTGAAGGAACAGCGTCCTCTCTGACCCCGAGCTCTTCAGCAACTCCCTCGACCTCTGCCTCTGAAGCCCGATCTGGGTCTTCCTCCAAATTTTCCTCAACCTCTAGCCTCGCCGCCTGATCGAAGAGTTCAGACCACTGCGAAGGCTCAAAAGGCTGAGGAAGCTGTGAAAATTTCTTATACCCGGGGGTATAATTCAGCAGGATGTGAGCAGCACGGCCAAACCCGTTGTCACCCGTGAATCTCCAGACCGTAATTAGGTCGGCAAAGTTCACCAGCGACCGAGGGGGAGGAGCTGTTTCCCGAGCAGGAATATCTGCACACACAAAATAGACATGAGTACGGGAAGTCTGGAGAAAGAAATAATAAACCCAAAGGAACCGACGTACTTGTCGTTCTCCATTCCAGAGGGCATAACAAGTCATTATACTCGGGACCAACACCTCTCTGCCAAGATCCCTTGAAGATTAGAATATCGTCCTTGTACCCCTTGTCCGAGTCGGGAAGATGGGTTACAAGGTACATGGAGGGGTCCCTGGCTTTGAGGTAGAAGTGTTGGTGAGGCATGACTCTAAGGAGGGAATAACAAAAAAGGAGATCGTTGAGCCCAATATTTACCCCGAGGCGCCTATTGAGCTCTAAGACCCCCATGATTATTCGGAAGACATTAAGGCAGCATTGCCCGGGGAAGAGGCGGAAATAAGAGAGGAACTGAAAAAGCAGGGGGGTAAAGGAAACCTAATTCCACCCTCTATGATGGCCTTGGTATAGAAGGGCATGGCATCCTCGGCCCCGAGGGTAGAAGAGTGCACCACGGGGTCAAAATCCTCTACGTCTACGCACGGAGGAATACCATACTTGGCCCTAAACCTATTGATCTGCTCATCGCCTTTTACCTTATATTTCCCTGACCCGAAGGACCAGCCTGAGGATTCTCGGGAGCAGGGCGACGACGAGGCATCTCTAAAAAAGTAAGAAAGAAGAGGGTATTTGTTCTTGAAAATCCCTGAGGAAGTTTCCCGAGGGTTAAAACGCTATGTATCAACCGGATGACACCTCCAGTCAATCGGAAAACAAAAGGCTAGGAGGAAGAAAAGAAAGAGGATTCTGAAACTCACCCGAACGTCAAAATGGAGTTTTTTCTGGAAAACCTTAAAGCGACTCCCTCCAGAAAGTTCAGAAATCAACAATGGGTCTGCTGGCTTTAAGATTTTGAGGGAGAATGAGCAGTCGACAATGGCAGAAGAAACAAAACTCCGGCGAAGATTCAAGAAGAGGTACTCTGGAGAAAGTTCGAAATGGCAAAACGAGAAAAACGGAAGAGGAACCCCTTTATATAGGGGCAATTGTCATCATTGGGCGCGAAAACCGAAACGGCGCATTTAATGCGCACGACATCCCAAGCCGGGGAAAGCGGCTCGAGGCCATGATGAAGGACGGGTGGTAGTTGGGAAACCCTTCGTCTCCTTACAACGCGTGTCCTCGGTGTCAGAAGATCGAAGGCTGGGGGCAGTTGATGGGACTTTTCTGAAATACCCTATGATGAAGACACGTGTCCTCGGTTTTACTAAAGCACTGTTGCTAAGATCAAGCACCATCGGCGCACAAGGTCCTCGCCCCCGAGGTACCGACATATAGGATATACATTCAGTATATTTTTACAACCGACACGTGGCCTCGGCCTGATATGTACCTCGGTCGGCATACATCCCTCGGTCCCCGAGATGAGCCTTTCCTCGGTGCCGAGAGGTACCCCCTCCTGGACGCTTCCTCTACTCCAGGATATGCTATTGACGTACAGGTCACTAGCCTAGGCTAGTCATCATGACCTCGTCTTACACAAGTAATGTCAGAACGTACTGAAATACAGAGGTCACAGCCAATAGGGGATGGACGCGTGGCATATGATATCACATCAATGACAGACAAACCGCATGTCGTTGCTGACACGCGACTTGGGAAAGTAAACAATTAATTGCACCATCCCTTGATGAGACCGCATTCAATGCGGTAAGGCTCGGAAATAAAAGGCAATAAATGCTCCTATTACAGAGCATTTATTGCATCCTCCCCGAGAGGAGCACATTGTACCGTCGGCATCCCGACGACCCAGCATTGATTGCTCGGGACCCCGAGCAGTTAATTAGAGAAGACATTCCTCATCAGAATCAAATGTACATGCTACCTGTGCCTAATGATCACCTACTGACCACACTGACAGCAATCATGAGCTTTTAAGGTATAAATACTCCTTGCAAAAGGCAAAGCGGGTATGCAACAACAAACTCTCTACTACAATACACTCACAGTGTTTTCTCTATTCTCTCTCTCTCTCAAAGACTGACTAGATCGTCGGAGGGGATACGCCGGAAAACACTCCGGCGCCCTTCTAACTTGTTCTTCTTTGTTCCAGGAACCTCTTCCAGCCTTACAGGACCGTCACTCTTTTCCCAGGGTCTCCCGTTGCCGTTCTAGGTTACCACCGTACCGT
The DNA here is from genome assembly GCA_963454935.2 of Ilex paraguariensis. Classification (NCBI taxonomy): domain Eukaryota; kingdom Viridiplantae; phylum Streptophyta; class Magnoliopsida; order Aquifoliales; family Aquifoliaceae; genus Ilex; species Ilex paraguariensis. Next base: position 147,344 of record CAUOFW020000985.1, read on the forward strand.
GCAGGCTGTCCCAAGCAGCGTGTTTGGTCACTCCACCGGCTCACCCGAGTTCACCAGGGGAGAGATCTGTTCAACTTTTTTATATTGTGCAGAATCTTGCACGCCCTGATCAGGGGTAGAACCCTCTACTAAGGATTTCGGCTTGACCTGGGTTAACCTACGCGGGCGACCCCCCAGTAGCCTTTACCTCTCTTCGCCAATAGGACCCTTTCCTAAGGCAATCCCACATCGGAAGAGAGTCGTCTCCCCCCTGCCATATAAGTGAACACTTCCTATGGAGGAGGTACCCACTAGGCACCTGATCAGGTCGCTAGTGGGTACCTCCTCCATAGGAAGTGTTCACTTATATGGCAGGGGGGAGACGACTCTCTTCCGATGTGGGATTGCCTTAGGAAAGGGTCCTATTGGCGAAGAGAGGTAAAGGCTACTGGGGGGTCGCCCGCGTGGGTTAACCCAGGTCAAGCCGAAATCCTTAGTAGAGGGTTCTACCCCTTACAAAAAGGCGCCTTTCTGTAAGGGGTAGAACCCTCTACTAAGGATTTCGGCTTGACCTGGGTTAACCCACGTGGGCGTCCCCCCAGTAGCCTTTACCTCTCAGTGCCCGCAGGAGCTTCGTCCCACATCGACTGAGAGTCGTCTCCCCCCTCGCATATAAGCCCTTGCACTCAAAGGAGGAGGTACCCACTAGCGACCTGATCAGGTGCCTAGTGGGTACCTCCTCCTTTGAGTGCAATGGCTTATATGCGAGGGGGGAGACGACTCTCAGTCGATGTGGGACGAAGCTCCTGCGGGCACTGAGAGGTAAAGGCTATTGGCGGTCGCCCACGTGGGTTAAACCAGGTCAAGCCGAAATCCTTAGTAGAGGGTTCTACCCCTTACACTTAAGATTGTCGCGCTAATCGGAGACATCGAATATGATGGCAACGCCGATAAGTGCCAGAGCCTCCATGACAGAGAATGACTCTCTAGCGTCAAGCTTGGCTTCTACTGATCCATGCGAGAGCTCGAACATGATAGTTACTGAATTATCTGCCAGCCTTCACAGAATGTCTGGGTGTGCAATACTGGAGGCTTATTCTTTCTCCTTTTATCCTGCACTAGTTTGATTAAGACACATACTATGTTCAAATGATCAAGGGTAACAAACCACCACCGTGTTAGGTGATCCATGGTCGTCTTTGTTTTGAAGCCTCTTTTCCCCAACAAAAATGAAGAAAGAAGCCCACTAGGTTGACAACTAAATATTTATAGCCCAAAATGGCTTCGTATGAAGCAGGCAATCTTGTCTTGATCCATTTTCGGGGTTCAGTGCCACTGTAAAATGGCTTTGGCTCAAGCTCTAAGATACGTCAATGGTTTTTGATGAAAAGCCTGGCTTAGTTATTAGCTTGTACGTGGACTCTACGTCTATTTGGCGTTGCTTTTTGGGGTTCTATGGACATCATGATTTCCATTTTCTGGGTTCAGACCCGTGTCAAAATGCCTTGACTCAAGCTATGTAGCTGCATCAGTGATGTTTGATGACAAGCCTGAGTAAGTTATTAACTTGTACATGGACTTTATTTGGCGAAGCTTTGCGGTTCTATCAGAAAAAAATTGCAGGTTCTTCGTGTACATAATTTCACTTCTACTATTACAGGTACCTTACATACATTGACCTCATGTAGCTAATAGCTTTTACTTTTCAAAAAATTTGTTTTCTCTGTTTGGCCATTGCTGCGGCTAATTTATTGTAGGTGTTATGTCAATGTTTTCCCTAGTTTTCCAAGTTCTTCCTGTTCTTAGTTATCACATCTTTTTAGATTAAATTGTGGATAGTTAATATGTCTATGTCTTCGATTAAGCAATGAGATTTAACCACATTATATCACTTCAATGGACTCAAATTAGTGTCCATAATACAGTAGGATAGGCAGCTGAATCAAACTCTCGTAATAGATTACAATTTATATACAATGTTTCACAGACCCTGTATTTGGGCTGTATCTCAAATCTGAATATTTGGTCCCCTCCTGAAATTTGGCCTAGTTTTGCTTTAGCCTTTCTTGTATACAATGCATTGATTTCTGTTTACAATAACACTGTGTACAACATAAGCTTGAGATGTTGATGATAATTGACGTTCTATATCTGATAGCTGTGATCACTTTTCAATCTCAGTATACTTTTGAACCATTTAACAGAAGCCTTTGGAATCCTTGTAAGATTATTCCGGTAGTCTACAAAATATAAGCCAAAGCGAATGGTATAGCCTAAGTTCCATTCCCAGTTGTCAAGCAAGGACCACACAAAATAACCACGTACATCACAGTTGTCTTGCCTGCATTGCTTCAGGTTTTTGGTTAGTAGCATGTACAGAACCAAAAGAAATAAAAGAAGGGTCTCCCTTTGGAGCAACAAAATATGTATTATCACAGTGAATCCAAGAGAAAGCATACCAAGAAGTCAGCTTAGGGTTGCCAGTACCTTATAGCAGCAGATAGGTTTGACAGATAGTCCCTGTGATAGTTTATCCTCTTGTCATCTTGTAAAGCTTTTTTTAAAGGTATATGAGATTTATTTGGATCATCCATACCTGCGGTCATGTACATAAAGGATGTGATAGATATACCACAGGGTTAGAGGCTTAAGTTCTGAGGTCATAACTACTGACCATTTTCTGTGATGATCATTGGTGGGTTCCCATACTTGTCTCTTACATATCTTGCTAACTTTCGGATGCCCCATGGGACTATGTGTAACCAATGAGAGGTGCCCTGGAGGAGAGAGAACTCATGAGCAGATTTTACTATGAATCCTATACTAAATGTTGGTCCTTTATTAATAGGCTGGAACATACTCTCTCTCCAATAGCAACTCCATGCCTGTGTGCTACAATTGGAAAAATGCATAACAAACATTAGTTACAATCTTGATTTACCTTCCTTATATTAGTAGAGTCTACGTTATAGGTTTAGAATTTGAAATCTTACAAGTAGTAATCACTGCAGCATCAGATGAAGCATCGTGCAGGATGAATTTCCGAATCTGAGTCCTGTCATTCCGGGCATATAAAGTCGTGTAATGGTTTATGCCTACAAAGTCAAGGGACCCAAGCAATAGCCTTGACTCCTCAGGCTTGATCTCGGGTAGTCTCTCAGCCACCAGCTTCTGCATTGAAAGAGGATAATTCCCCAGGAGAAGTGGATCAAGGAACCTGATTCATTTTTTGTGTTATACGAGTTTGTATGTTGAACCTGATTATTCCTGAAGTCATTTTTTTTTTTTGGTTTTTTAAGATGTTTGCCACAAGAAATTACCATCCAAGTCCAAAATCCAGTGCCCTGCTTGCTGCATCTTTGTCCTCATCACTGTCTGAGATTGGTTCATACCATTTGACATCTAGCGCCATCCCAATAAGCCCTCTTTGTTTTTCCTGCAAGATTCAAGTACGAGAGAAAGTGAAGGGAAAAATAAAAACATGTTATTTCAGTTTTCCATTTTGGGAGAATCGGTGTGTTGTGTGGTACATAAATGATATTAATGAATATGTATACCTTGAAATTACGCTGATAACTATGATATGCAGCCGCGTGAGACAAAAGAATGTTGTGAACTACTATGTACGGTTCAGTGGATGACTTTCCTGTCCTACACCATACATGTCCGAGGATAGAGCACCTTCCTGGGGCTTGGACCCCTAAGTCATAACCTTGAATGGCAATGCCATGAGGTTCATTGAAGGTGATCCAATTCTTCACTCTATCCCCAAACGCTTCGAAACAGGTAGAAGCATAATGCTCAAAGTCCTCTCTGTAAGAATGTAGAGGTGTTTTGTAAGGCTTGACTTGTAATCTCCAAACAGAAGTCACATGATTATGTAATACTTACATTATTTGATTGCTTAACCATCCTTCATATCTATCTTCAAGAATCTGCGGAAGATCCCAATGATACAGAGTCACATAGGGCTGAATCCCTGATAGGAAAGAACAGCCCAATCTTCAATAGTATAAGATCTGAATGAAAAATATAAATACCCAGAAAGCTTTTTCAATGTGGAACCTTTTTCCAGTAAAGAATCTATCAAGTTGTTATAGTATCCTATTCCTTCTGGATTTGGTTCCCCTGTTCCATCTGTTGAAAGAGACATTGTAATGCAGTAAGTAATATATGTAAGATGCATTCTAATGCAGCAAGTGATATATTCAAGCCATATCTTACTTGGAAAGATTCTTGACCATGATATTGAGAATCGGTAAGCATCCATTCCCAAGTCCTTCATCAAGTCTATATCACTCTGTAATTTAAAATTTGTTCTCCTTTTCTGTTAGTAAAAGACAATATGAAGCCTCAATTGGCTAGAGTTATTTTTATATAATTTTGACCTGATTGTCTGCACTGGAAGCATTCTTATTTTATCTTGTGGAAGGTAGTGACATATCACGATTGGCATAAGTATTATTATTCTTTCCATATTATTTCTTTCTTTCTTTTGAAATGATAATGCATTCTTATCCAATATGAATTGCCTTTAACATTCTGTAGTCAACTTGACCAAATATTGTATTGTCCTTGCAGTATTGTTTAATAATTTTAAAAAAAAAAAACGAAAAAGGCGAAAGTTGAAAGAATTTCTTCCTGGAGGTTTAGAATTCTAATACTGCAAATGTCAAAGAATTCACCTCAAACCGATGATATTGATCAACAGCCATCTTCGCATTGCTGAAGTCCAAAATCCTTCCTGTCAGAACACAAACCAGGTAATGAATGCATTTAAATATCTTTGTACCCATCTCTGTTAGACTCTTTCAGAATTTGCAGTATGAATTAAAAAGAGCCAAAGAGGTATGAATTCCATTCAATTTGTAACTCCTCTTACCAGGCTGCTTTGAGAAGGTGTCCCATATGGTAGCTCCCTTGTTTCCTTCATCCACAGCCCCTTCAAACTACAATACATTTCATCATCACTTTCTGATACAACTACTCTATGCTATTTATTGTTTGATCAGAAACTGAAATGCATATTAAAAAAAATACAAATTCTACCTGATAGGCCGAAGAAGCGGTTCCAAAGATGAACCCATCTGGGAAATCGCATCGGCTGATGGATTCAGAGTTCATAAACAGACATCCCAACGAAAAGAGGACAAGAATGATTGCCATGGATAGAGAAAGCTGATGGAAGACTCTTGAGGTTGGTAACTTGGAATGAACTATATATGTTATAATTTATATATATATATATATATATATGAAAAGAAATGAGTGTGCTTGTCTAAGTTGCTGTGAAAGTGAAGAAAATTAAATGCTGGAAGCCAAGAAAATTGGGCAACAGCGACCCATTAACCTTCTTTTCCTTCTCTTGAGCCAGAAGGGTGTACTTCTGAGGACGTTGACCGTTAATCTATCTTTTGCCTTGTGTACACGTTAGGTACTATTTTCCTTATACCTCCCCCTTATACCACCCATATCCCTCAAACAAACAGCCCCTATATGTATACAGAGTGAGGGGCTGACGTTGTTGCGTGGAGGTCAAGCGTGGGATAAGTAAAGAGTAAAATGCTCATTCGGTGGGGCAACTGTGACGAAACCTTTCACGCAACTTCGGCTCCTGATAGATAGAGTCCTTGGGCTGGGACAATATATTATTCACCAAAAACAAAGGAAAATAAAAAACTTGTCGGTGGGTCTTGAATTTGAGTTTTGTAAGAGACCAGAGGTAACCCGTGCTTAAAAATACATAGCAATATAAATTAACGATTAATTTGAAAAAAAAAATTCTTAAATGTGATTTAATTAAAAAATTGAAATTAATATAATTTTCAAATATTTTTTGAGAACTATTTCGACAAAGCTTGCTCTAAAAATAAGAGCTTAAGAAAATTTCAACCTATATACAGAAGTAAAAAGCAAACAAAACTATCCCCTAAAATCAACAATCGATACCTTACAACCAAAACAACCAACAATTTCACATCAAGACAAATATATCCCCATAAACATAAAATTAGTTTACCATACTAAACACAAAATAAATAAAAACCCACGCAAAGTAAGTTGACATAGATTATTCTTTATATCATTTAATTAAAGAAAATTGATATAGATTATTCTCTATATCATTTAATTAAAAAAAGTTGATATAGATTTAATTAAACCCAATAATGACTTGATATTTTTTCAAAATTTTGACATAATTTCATTTGAAAATAAGAGTCCATGAAAATATCAACTTGTATACAGAACTGAAAAATAAACGAAACATTTCAATAAGTGGGTAAAGATTATTCTTTATATCATTTAATTAAAGCCCAATGCCTGAAGATACGATGTAAAAAAGAAAAAAAGTCAATTACAAAGCATACCAAATAGAAGAGCGCTAATAATATTGTGGAATATACATTTAAATACATAAGCACCTACTGTTTCAATATACAATTATCTGTTATGCAAGACTACTATCACCAACATATTACATCTGGTCAAAACTAGTTTGTCCCCACTACAAATTCTCATACTCTTTGCTCATATTTCATTCCACCCAAGCATCACGCGTATCCACTGCCAAAAAAATATTCCATTAAAAATCAAACAAGTCAGTAGCTTTTGAGAGATTTTCTTGAAAAATGTATTTAAAACCCCACCAAATTCTCCATAATTCTCTCAAATTAATTTAAAAAGATACTCCAAAGTAATCAAAATAATTCCCTTAAATACAAAATTGAAAATGAAATATCAACTAACCTATCTAATAATCAGGCATATTAGAGCATGAAAAAAAATAGCAACTACCCACCTTCAAAAAAACATGAAAAGATAAGCAATGCAGTATGAAAAATACCTCTAGCCATCCTCTTAAATAGCAAGAATTTTCGAACAAATCGGCATCTGCCCACAAAACCCCCTATAAAACAGCAAAATAGTTTATTAAAAATGTATCAATTAGCAATAAAAATTATAATTAATTAATTGACTTTGGATTTTTTTTTAAAAAATTGGTTCAATAATTATCCGTATAACAAATCAAAACATTTGAATGAATTGTATCATGAAATATGGAGGGCAACTACGACTTTGCC
>CAUOFW020000986.1:0-154397 GCA_963454935.2 Ilex paraguariensis
CCCCCCGCACTGTCCGAGAAGTCCAAAAACTCACAGGGATGCTGCTACACTTAACCGTTTCGTCTCACGCTCCTCGGACAAATGCAAACCCTTTTTCGGAGCAATCAAGAGTGCTGGGGACGAACATGTGGAGCCGGGGGTGCGAGGACGCCCTGGCTGGAATCAAGGAATACCTAAGACTCTTCCAACCTTATTCGCCCACCCAGGGGGAGATGTGTTCTTGTACCTGGCAGTATCTGAGTTTGCGGTAAGCGGGGTACTTATCCGTGAACATGAGCACCGCCAGAAGCCGATTTATTATATAAGCAAGGCGCTCCTGGACGCAGAGACAAGATATCTACCCCTAGAGAAACTGGCTCTACCCTGGTCACCACTGCAAGGAAACTGCGGCATTATTTACCAGGCGCACCCAATCACTGTCCTTACCGATCAGCCCTGAAAGCGATCTTGAGGAAAGCGGAACTCTCCGGAAGGATTTCCAAGTGGGCAGTAGAGTTGGGGAGCACGACATTCATTTCAAACCCCGAACTGCGATAAAAGGTCAAATATTGGCAGACTTCATAGCTGAGTTTTCAGGGGAGCATCCCGTTCTAGAAGGACCGCCTCCTCCCGACTTAGCGTCTCCAACGAATTGTGAAGGATCGCCATGGCTTTTGTGTGTGGACGGTTCGTCAAATAGTAAGGGGTCCGGAATCGGTATCTTGCTGACCTCTCCAGATGGGATTATTGCGGAGCAGGCCGTTCGGCTGGGATTCAGGCTTCGAATAATGAAGCTGAATACGAGGCCCTCATCTCAGACTTCGGTTAGCTGAGGCGACTTGGACTGGAGTTAACGATTAATCGTGCATTGTGATTCTATGCTAGTAGTCAATCAAGTTAACGGAGAGTTTGAGACAAGGGACCCTAGGATGAAGGCCTACCATCACCAGGCGACGACTGTAATCCGAAGGTTCGCCGGATTGAAATCAAACAAGTGTCCCGAGACAAGAAACACATGCCGACGCCCTGGCTTGTCTAGCCTCGGCGGTGGACTCCTCCCAGGCGCAGGATCACCATTGAATACCTTCCCGCATCCTGCATAGACCATGCTCCCGAGGCAATGGTCATCCAGGACGCACACAAGCCGCCCAGTTGGATTGATCCCTTTCTCAGGTTCCTAACAACAGGAGATCTCCCGGAGTGTTCAAAGGAAGCAAGGAAGATAAAACTCAAAGCCTCCAAGATTTGGGTCTCTCCGGATCAAAAACTGTATCGGAGGTCTTTCTCAGGGCCCTTACTTGTATGCGTCCAAGAAGACCAAGTACAAGACCTTCTCTATGAGGTACACGAAGGAATATGCGGGGGGCACTCTGGGGGGCGATCAATGGCACACCGCATCATGTCTCAGGGATATTGGTGGCCGCAAATGCAAAGGGATGCGCGCGCATACGTCAAAAAATGCGACCAGTGTCAGAAGTTCTCCCCTGCAATCAGGCAACCCACGGGGGACTTACACCCCCTGACCAGCCCTTGGCCATTCGCCCAGTGGGGGCTCGATTTAGTTGGACCCCTGCCTAAGGCTCCGAGAAATAGGAAGTTCCTCATTGTGGCCACAAATTATTTCACCAAGTGGGTAGAGGCGGAGCCGTTGACTCATATCCGCGACATAGATGCCAAAAAGTTCGTCTGGGAGAACATAATCATCAGGTTTGGGATTCCCGGGCACTGGTGTCGGATAACGGGACTCAATTCACCGGCGGGCGTTTCAAGTCTTTCTGTGAGCAACTCGGGATCCGTAATTTCTACTCCACCCCTGCCTATCCTCAAGCCAACGGGCAGGCAGAGGCCTCCAACAAAGACAATTATCAATGGGATCAAGAAGAGGTTGGAGAAAGCCAAGGGAAATGGGCGGAAGAACTATTAAACATTTTGTGGGTGTACAGGACCACCCCTCGGTCCTCGACAGGGGAAACCCCATACTCCCTGGCATACGGAATGGAGGCAATCATACCCCTCGAAGTAGGGCTCCCGACCATAAGGACCCAAGCTTTCGACGAAGGGGGAATGACCGTCAACTGGATTGGATTTGGATCTAGTGGAAGAAAGAAGGGAGGCAGCCGCCTTGAGGATAACTAAGTATCAGGAGAAGATTTCCCAACTATACAACAGAAGGGTCAAGGCGCGAGAATTCCGAATAGGCGATCTGGTCCTCAGAAGGGTAACGACCAATACCCGTGATCCAACAGAGGGAAAAATGGGACCTAACTGGGAAGGGCCTTACAAAGTGATATCAATCGGGGGCGCCGGGTCGTACAGATTAGAAGGCATGGATGGAAAACTTGTAATGCGACCATGGAATGTTATGAATCTAAAGAAATATTACTTTTGAAGTATTCTCTCCCTCAAGTGCTTGCCAACGACAAAGATAAAGGGCAAGGCCCTGGGGACCGAGTTCAAGGGCTCCTGTCCCCGAAGCAAATACAGGAGCAAGCCTCTTGGAAGGGCAAGGCCCTGGGGACAGAGTTCAAGGGCTCCTGTCCCGAAGCATATACAGGAGCAAGCCTCCTGGGAGGGCAAGGCCCTGGGGACAGAGTTCAAGGGCTCCTGTCCCCGAAGCAATACAGGAGCAAGCCTCCTGGAAGGGCAAGGCCCTGGGGACAGAGTTCAAGGGCTCCTGTCCCCGAAACATATACAGGAGCAAGCCTCCTGGAAGGGCAAGGCCCTGGGACAGAGTTCAAAGGCTCCTGTCCCCGAAGCATATACAGGAGCAAGCCTCCTGGAAGGGCAAGGCCCTGGGGACAGAGTTCAAGGACTCCTGTCCCCGAAGCAAACACAAGAGCGTGCCTCTTGAATGGGCGAGCAGCCCCGAAGACAGTTCAAAAAAAAAAAAAAAAAAAACAAAACACTACTGTACGCAAAAAAGGAAAAAGTACTCATGATTTATTTCAAGAAGAGGGGCTTTGCGTCCCCAAAGGCTACAAAAAAAAAAGAGTACAATCAAAAAAAAAAAAGGGCTTTCATCTGGCCCGGGCATCTCCACAACATCAGCCGAGGGCGAGTCAGCATAAAAAGGTTGAGAAGCTTCTGGAGCAGGCAGAAGGAGAGGTACTTCGGCAACAGAGAGACCTTGGGCAACATGAGGATCAGGGGCATGGTCCGGCGGGGCCTCTTCGGACAAGTCCACTATCACTGCCTCGGGCGGATCCGCCGAGACTTGCACCGGCGTTGGGATCTCATCCTCGGCAGCAATCTCTGCTTCGGCCCGTTCCATCTCTGCCGAGGGCACGTACTTGTGCATCTGGAAGAGCGGGGAGTCTGACGGGATTCCAGCAGACTGGAGCGCCTCGTCCCACCCTTTCTTGAAGAACTCCTTGTTGTTTTCCTCAAGAGCAGGGAGCACGTCATCGGCGAACTCTTCCCGGAGTTGCTCCTCCGACTTTCTGTTCAGTGCCTCGGCTTTGATCCTGTCCAGCTCCAGGGTGAGAGCCAGACAGCTTTCCTCTGAGCCAACCGCCCTCTCCTCCGCGGCAGAAAGCCGCCGCGTCTGCTCGGTGATCCTCCCCTCAGCATCGGCAAGGGCAACACTTAGCTTTTCAGCGCCAACCTTAGCCGACTCGGCATCCTTGAGGAGTTGTTCAATTTGAGCAGCCTGCCACGCCAGGGTAGAATCCCTGGCAGCTACGTCCTCCATTGCTCGGGAGAGGGCCCCCTCCGCCTCTTCCTTCTGCTCTCGGACCCGCTGGAGGTCCATCCTAGACCCATGGTACCGCGCAGCTATTATGGAGATCTGCTGGGTAGCCTGCAAAGGAGGGAAAAAGGTGTGTCACAAAAATGGAAAGCGAGAGAGAAGAAACCAAAGCAAAAATGAACTTACCACCAGGAAATTCTGGATGATAGAGCGGAACAGCACGTTCGTTGATCGCCCCCTGTGAGCCGCCATGTCAGCCTCGAAATGCAGTGTCTCACTCACTGCATTGGCGACATGAGGGTCCAGCAAAATGGAATCATCGACCCTGATCACTCGGTTCATGTGATCGGTGGCTCGGGGGTTCCACTCCGCGGCTTCCACTGTCGGCGGAAGGGAAGGAGGAGTCTGCTGCTGCCGTTGTTGTTGCTGTTGTTGTTGTTGCTGCTGTTGCGGAGGAGCAGGGGGTAACCCACGGCCTCTCCCGCTTTGCTGCTGAGCGGGAGATGCCCTGGATCCTCTGCCGAGGCCATCGTGCCTATGCTTGACCCTTCTCTCCTCCTCTACCTGAGGATCCCGGTCACGCACTTGACCCCGACTGAGAACCCTTGAGGATGGGGTGGAACTGGTCCCTGCAGATGGGGCACCGCCGGTCGATCCTCGATCCCTCCCGCAAGAGCTTGCCTCTGCCTCAGGAATCCCAGGTCAATACGAGGCGTGCTGGACATCGCGACCTCGAGGGCGTCCTCGAAGTCTAGAGATTGTAGGACTTGGAAGTCTGGCCACAAGTCTCCTCCCGAAGTCCCCACCTCGGCGTCCGAAGGAACAACGTCCTTTCTGACCCCGAACTCTTCAACAACTCCCTCTACCTCTGCCTCCGAAGCCCGATCAGGGTCTTCCTCCAAGTTTTCCTCGACCTCTTGTCTCGCCGCCTGATCGAAGAGTTCAGACCACCGCGAAGGATCAAAAGGCTGAGGAAGCTGTGAAAATTTCTTATACCCGGGGGTGTAATTCAGCAGGATGTGGGCAGCCCGGCCGAACCCGTTGTCACCAGTAAATCTCCAAACTGTGACTAGGTCAGCAAAGTTCACCAGCGACCGAGGGGGAGGAGCTGTTTCCCGAGCAGTAATATCTGCACAAACAAAAAAGTAGTCATGAACATGGGAAGTCTGGAGAACAAAATAATAAACCCGAAGGAACCGACGTACTTGTCGTTCTCCATTCCAGAGGGCATAACAAGCCGTTATACTCGGGACCAACACCTCTCTGCCAAGATCCCTTGAAAATAAGAATATCGTCCTTGTACCCCTTGTCCGAGTCAGGAAGATGAGTTACAAGGTACATGGAGAGGTCCCTGGCTTTGAGGTAGAAGTGTTGGTGAGGCATGACCCTCAAGAGGGCATAACAAAAAAGGAGATCGTTCAGCCCGATATTTACCCCGAGGCGCCTATTAAGCTCTAAGACCCCCATAATGATTCTGAAGACATTAAGGCAACACTGCCCGGGGAAGAGGTGGAAATGAGAGAGGAACTGAAGAAGTAAAGGGGGTAAAGAAAACCTAATTCCTCCCTCTATTATGGCCTTGGTATAAAATGGCATAGCATCCTCGGCCCCGAGGGTAGGAAGGTGCACCACTGAGTCATAATCCTCTATGTCTACGCACGGGGGAATGCCGTACTTGACCTTAAACCTATTAATCTGCTCACCACCCTTTACCTTATACTTCCCCAACCCCAAAGAACCAGCCTGAGGATTCTCGGGAGCAAGGCGACGACGAGGCATCTCTAAGAAAATGAGAAAGTGGAGGGTGTTTTTTTCTTAAAAATCCCTGTGGAAGCTTCTCAAGGATTAGTCGCTAAGTATCAACCGGAGACACCTCCAGTCATCGGAAAACAAAAAGGGATAGGAGGAAGAAAAGAAGAAAGATACTAGAACTCACCCGAATGTCAAACGGAGTTTTTTTCTGAAAAACTTTAAAGCGACTCCTTCCAGAAAGTTCAGAAGCAACGATGGATCTGCTGACCTTAGGACTTTAAGGAAGAATGAGCAGTTGACGATGGAAGAGGAAAGACATCTCCGGCGAAGATTCAGGAAAAGGCTCTCTTAAGGAAGTTCGGAATGGCGAAACAAGAAAATGGAAGAGGAGCCCTATTTATATAGTGGCTGTTTCATCATTGGGCGCAAAAAACGAAACGGCGCATTTAATGAACACGACATCCCAAGCCGGGGAAAGCGGTTCGAGGCAATGATGAAGCATTGGTGGTTGTTGGGAAACCCTGCGTCTCCTTACGACGCGTGCCATCGGTGTCAGAAGATCGAAGGCTGGGGGGCAGTTGATGGGACTTTTCTGAAATGCTCAATGATGAAGACACGTGTCCTCGATATTACCAAAACACTGTTGCTAAGATCAAGCACCATCGGCACATAAAGGTCCTCGCCCCCGAGGTACTCGTCATATAGGATCATGGCGTTCAGTACGTTTTACAACCAACACGTAGTCTCGGTCTGATATGGTACCTCGGTCGGTATCCTCCCTCGGTTCCGAGATGAGCCTTTCCTCGGTGCCGAGGTGTACCCCGTCCTGGACGCCTCCTCTACTCCAGGATAAGCTTTTGACGTACAGGTCATTAGCCTAGGCTAGTCTAGGTTATTCATCATGACCTCGTCTTACACAATTAATGTCAGAACGTACTGGAATGCAGGGTCCACAGCCAATGGGGGATGGACGCGTGGCATATGATATCACATCGAAGACAGAGAAACCTCATGCCGTTGCTGACACGCGACTTGGGAAAGCAAACGATTAATTGCACCATTCCCTTGATGAGACCGCATTCAATGCGGTAAGACTTGAAAATGAAAGGCAATAAATGCTCCTAATACAGAGCATTTATTGCATCCTCCCCGAGAGGAGTACATTGTACCGTCGGCATCCCGATGACCCAGCATTGATTGCTCGGGACCCCGAGTAGTTAAGAAGAGAAGACATTCCTCATCAGAATCAATGCGCACACTGCCTGTACCTAATGATCACCTACTGACTACACTGACAGCAATCATGAGCTTTTGAGGTATAAATACTCCTTGCAAAAGGCAAGACGGGTATGCAACAAAAAATTCTTTACTACAATACACACTCAGTGTTTTCTCCTTCCTTTCTCTTTCTCAAAGACTGACTAGATCGTCGGAGGGGATACGCCGGAAAACACTCCGGTGCCCTTCTAACTTGTTCTTTGTTCCAGGAACCTCTTTCAGCCTTACTGGATCGTTCTTCCGCTCCCCCAGGATCTCCCGTTGCCGTTCCAGGTTACCACCGGACCTCACAGGTTGTTCCAAACAGCGTGGTTGGTCACTCAACCGGCTCACTCGAGTTCACCAAGGGAGAGATCTGTTCTCATTTTTTATATTGTGCAGGATCTTGCACGCACACTTCTTAAAAACCTTTGTCAAGGTTTACAAATATGATTTGCAATCAAATACTTATAATAGACCCACTGTGAATACATTTACTATTGAACATTGACATCTTGATTCATTGCATTTGCATGTCCTAAAAAAGTAAACTTTCGAAAACATAGTGGTCAGCCTTCCTACCAAAATATCACCTTGATGGAACCATTTGAGTATGAGTTACAATTAATTTCAATCAATTTGTAGCCAGTAATCTCTCAAAAGGGGAACTTACACACTTTATAAGATAATTATGAAAGCTAAAAAAGTGCAGATTCGACAAAATTAATAGAAAATGACTAAGTTATTTGCTGGGTACCAGGACAATAGTTCGTATTCCACATAAGGCTCATATTATTATTCTCGACTGCTACTACCTGTAATATCACAGATGAAAAGTGTAAGTGGGGTGTTAAAAGAGGTTGACACATATGTTTATGCAAATAATAATCGAAAGGGATGAATAGAATAAGTTGATAGAATGGTAGGAATTCGAGTAGCCTGACGAAGGGACTAACCAATTGGACAGAGTTAAAATACTCTCTCACCAGCCACAAATTTTCGTTGCAGAAGGAAAGTAATGTGAGTATTTATAGCACAATGCTTGGGCAGTTCAGGTTGCCTAAAGGACTGTCTGTCGCGACTTCTAACACTTGCGTCAATCCACAATAATCTTGACCGCGACGATACTAGTGATGACTAACCATGAGTCATTGTCCCAACATTAATAAGGGGATGTGACGTTTCTCTAAACATAGTCTGGGCATGGCCCCGGGGAGGGTGCGGCAGTCGAGGCAAAAAAGGCTTCCTGAGGTTAATAATCACGATTGCTCACTATGGGACTATAACCTCGTGAGGACCATGACTAGTGCACTCCTCCTCTAGGTCCTCCCTTCTATCTCTAAACCCTTCTTAAAAACCTTTCTCAAGGTGCATGATCGAGGAAGTTTACCTAGTTTCGGTCTTTCAGCCACCTATTCATATGTCACATCATCTCATATGTTGATTCAGACCAATAACCACAGTTACATTAGGAGTCCCTCCTGATCCCAGTCAAACATATTCTAATGGGAAATGAGCCATACATTGAAAGACCTACTTGAACAAACTAAATCTTCAAGACGCTGCCCTAGGTCGAGGTTGGCAATTATGTTCATCCATTCCTGTTGTTTAGTTCTTTCTTGAGAATGTCATATTGCCCAACTCTAAGTGAGGACCCTTCCTCATAGTCCAGTGGGCCAATTGAGCAACAATGTTTATATAGGTTAAGGATGTCATTCGACAGTGGGGGAGACGAGTCTCGTCGAGGTTGCCCCCAAACTTGTGCGGTTCCATTTTTGTCCATCTTTGGTAAAGGGTCCATTCTGTCACTTCCAAAGCAACGGGGATGTGTTTCGCTCTGTTATGGTGTTGCACCTGAGGACTTCACAACCAGGGTTGTCGTACCTTAGCTGTCACACATGAGGTGTCGCGCCTAGGACGTCGCATCTCACACCTTAGTTGTGCTTGGGGCATCGTCCCTGGCCCCCGGGAAGAGGGGGGGAGTCACACCTGAGGGTGTCGCACTTGACACTGTTATCCATACTATTCCAATTGGACCTTGTGGGGCCCCACTTCCATGGTAGCTACTAATTGATCTCACTTGTCTTGTTATGGTGTGGACATGTGTCTTGAATTTATCAAGTACTACAAAAAATAACCTCACTGAAGCAAAATTCAACCCATACTCCCAGCTATTCTATCTACACACCCTCACACATTGTGCATTTCAATTCAACTGAGCTCAACAAAGTCTTGATCCCATATATTTGGGATCAACTAGGCAAATCTTATTAGAAAACTTCCAACTTTACCTCTCTACTAAAATATTTTTCTCTCTATAACCAACAAAATTCAATTATGAAGAAAAAGAAAGCATTTTCATTTATCTCACCTAATCTGTTCAAAAGCAATGACACTCACAAAAAGAAGATGGACACACTCATAAAACCAAGAAAATACATTGTGCCCTAAGCGAGTAAAGTGAAAAAAATTATTCATAAAACATTTCAACTTTGACAGATATATCACAAATTTCTTTTAAAAATCATTAAAGAGAGAGGGAGGGAAGGAGAGAGAGATTTGAGTTAAAGATGACTAATTGAAGTTCTATCTATTAAATGAGTAGAGATAAAAGTTGTATGACCAACAGGTTTTTGGTTTAATGATACCCTTCAACATGTGAAGATTTTACCTTGGTTAAGAGTTTAAGTCTACTAAGCGACAAAAAATATGGTTAGTTGGTAGGACAAACCTCAGTTACTTGAACGAACTGTATTCAAATTTCTAGTGTGAGTTTGAATCCCCACCGAAGTACAAATCTTGATTTGAGTAGTGTATCCGAATATGAGTTAAAGAACCGGTTTATGCACTCAGAGTTTGGCTTCGAACTCACAAGCCTGAGTAACATAAGAGCGTTTTTATTCGCCTGGGTAGACCAACAATTTTCCCTTTACCCAAAAATAAAAAAGTTGTTTGACACAGGTAATGTTAACATTTTATGCATCCCCTCATAAGCCAAATGAAGTTCCATGCACATACAAAATTTGTAACACAAGAAGGTTTCTCTATGGCTTTTTGTGCTTTTTTCATTTCAGAACTTATAATGATTTAGGCACAATTGTTGCCATGTATGAAAATTTCAGTCTTATTTAGCTGCCCTCACCCAAATACTCCAAAGGCTTAATCTCTTTGGTGCCATGTTGAAAGATAATAAACATATCTCCTTATTGATTCGAAAAAATAAATGCTTGTTTTTTCCAGTCCACACTCTTCCAAACGATTATCAAATCTAAGAAATCCCCCTCCCCCAAAAATAAAATAAAAAAACAAGAAAAAAATCATATCCTAGATAGGAAAATTTTACAGGAAACACAATGCCCATTTGGTCATCTTCTATGTGGCAAACATGACAATTCCTTGATGTAGCATTTCTTAGGCAAACAGACCTCTTCTTAACATTCTACTCAACCAGACCCAGCCAGTTTTGCACACCATAACCTACTTACACCTGGCATTTACCCAATAGATTCCAGGTGAACCCTGAAAAGAGAAAATTGGAGACTTTCAATAGCAACAAAAAGCTTATCTCTAATTGATATCATATGTTCCACTCATGCATAGACACATAGCACTCTATGGCCCCCACAAATGAGGTTATCTCACTTACCATCCCTACTCATGTGATTCTCTCTTTGAATTGAGCTGGGGACATCAATGTCCATGCAATAAATACCAAAAGTAAGAGGCGGCACTAGCAGCTAAAAATGATTTAAGACCATCTGATCAGGACTGGTGATTCAATTTAAGCCCTCATAAATCTCATCCACTGACTTAACTTAAGCCAACCCATACCCCTATAAATTTCAACAACAATGTGAGTTCTTGCTCATCCACAACCCTTTCTTCTTTCCCTTCAGCATTTTCTCTGGCTCCTACTGTACCTTTTTGACTCATAAAACCTTCAAAAGTAAAATAATGGCAAGCTCTCGCCTTGCAAGGTTTGTCACTGAGGTTGCACCATCAAAATTTGTTGGTGTCATGAGGCACCACCGAGCTTCAAAGATGTTAGATACAATAAATGAAGACGAGAGGGAATTTAGCACAAACGATTCTCTTACTTTGGCTCCAAAGAGTTCAGCCTCATCAACTTCATCTTCATCTTCATCTTCGAAGGCAAGTACTTGCAAGCACTTTCTCATTGATGTTCAAAGATCTTACTCAATCTTGGGCAACTAAAAAACCTACTTTCCTGGTGGTATCTCGAGATTGAAGAGATCAAATTCCTCCCGGGCACATTTTGGAGCCAATTAAAGCTGCACTTTTTTCTGACTAGTCTGTTATTTTGTTCTTCTAAGCTATGGAGTCCGGGGGATCTTGGCTGAAGCCTAAGACTTGCTGAGACTGTATAAAGATAGATTATTGTACCAAGCAATAGTGTAATGGAGTGAAAAGTTATATTGCAGCTCTTTCTCTCTGATGGATTTTCAGATTTTTCTGTAAATATTCCAGTATGAGTTTCTCTATTTCTTTGAGCAACTATTCATAAAATAAAATGGCAGCCCAATGCATGACGATCCCGGCACATTGGGGTAAGGGGAGAGTCAGATATTCGTAGTCTTAGCCCTCATATGGAGAGGATATTTGATGTCCAAAACACAGTAATCTTACTACTATTATAAAGCCCGCCCTCTAAATTGTATAATTTGTCATGACAACTAAAAATCAATTCTAATACTTAACAGATATAAGCGTGGCTGAGAAAATATTGTCCCCAATATCGTTTTGAACATTGAAAGACTCAAACCCAAAAAAAAAATTATTCATTCCCTATATTTTGTCTTATTTTTTAAAGAAAAACAACACTAAACCACAAGAATCATGTGTCTTCTTTCTCTTCATTCATACTTTTTGGTTTGATATGATGAAAGAGTACTGTGATTCCTGACCAAGAAGGTAATTCTGCAGGTTTACTCTAAGATGGACATTCCATTTGAGTAATTTTTCAAATAATTCATGCAAGTGGGAGACATAAAAGCCATCAAACGCATGCCAAATCTAATGGATTCAAGCTGCATTACTGCCCTAACATGTTTTTAGGATTTAGTGCTTTTCAAATCCAAGCCAACCACCAAGTGGGGTGGTCTAAGTAGGTATCGGCCGAACTTCTCACCTAAGGTTGGATGTTCAAGTTTTGGAGTCCACATTAAAATTCAAAATTTGTTTCCGAAAGGAGTAACAGGCACAGTTAGAAACTTCATGATCCTACCGAAGGAAATTGAATGAATTTAATTTTTAACTAGTGAATATGGATGGATAAATAAGGTGAGAAATGAGATTTAAGGAGTGAGAATTACTCCTCCCTATTACAAATCAGGATGGCCCATATTGGGCTGGGCTAGGCTGGGCCAGAACATGGAAATAAACCTATTTACTAGGCCCAACCTAGACTCCTATTACATCTCCAAAAAGGCAGAGAAGAAAAAAAAAAAAAAAAACTTTTTCTTTGGTCATTATCAAGGATGAGGGAAGAGTTGGGTTTTTACCTCTATTTTTGCAACTCGTAAATCCCTTAATTTTCTATTAATGTTTATTACTTGTCTCCTCTCATTCTTGTATCTCTCTTAAACTCTATGAATCTCACTCTTTTACAATCGCACACATAAGTTGTCATGCGAAGAACTCAATAGTAAAGGTGTCAGTCGTGTCGAATTAAATAGATTCGTGTCCGATCTAATTAGAGTCAGGTAAAAAATTATTTAATCTCGTACATAATTCGTTTAATTAAACGAGTGAAATCTACAAACTAAACATGATTCTTTTATTAAACAAATTATCCGACACAATTTGTTTAATCCGTTTAATAAATATTTTTATAATAAAAAATAATTATTAATTTTTTTAACTGATCTAATTACTAAATTACATATATTATTTTGATTAAATTTTTTTTGAATAATTATTAATTTTATTTAAATGGGTGATAAACGGGTTAACATATATCAGTTGAACACAATTTGTTATTAAACGGGGTGTACCTGTTTATTAAACAGGTCATCTGTATCAGTTAAGACATTACTCAAATTCACTTAACTTCGTATCGATTCATATCGTGTCGCATTTTGTCAGATTTACTCACTAGTTATATCATTAGTTAGAGGTGGCAATTAAGTCGTGTCGGGTTGGGTTATTGCTAGTTCATGTCAAACATTAGTCAATCTTAACTCAATTTATTTAATTAATCATGTCGTGTCAAGTTGACATATTTATTTTAGTGTCGTATTTGTATTCTTATTCGTGTTAACCCACATAAACTTTGAGTAAAAAATTTAACTTTAATATTCTATTTTCACTTAATTGAATTCATGCTCATACTTTTTTTACAAATTAAAAATTAATTTAATAAACATAATAATAATAAGAAGTAAAAATATCTTTTTAATACAATAATTATGTCAATACTTAATAAATAGTTACAAATAATTAACATTTTATTTCTATAATACTAGTACAACGTGTTAATTTCGTGTTGTTTGTGTTATCATACAAATAAAAAAATAAAAAAAATGTTCATTCTTTAAATAAACGGGTTAATCGTATCAATTTTGGGTTTGGCAGCTTAAACTCGAACATGACCCGTTTATATTTCGTGTTTGCATGTCTGGTCATTTTTGAATTCGTATCGATTTATAATTGAATTTATGTCATCAAATTTGTATCGAGTTCGAATCATAAGTCCAACATTACCACCCCAACCATAAGTGAAAGAGATTTGAAATGGGCCTGGTCTCGCTCAGTACATATTGCTGGTCCTTTCCGCTGATGCAAATTTTGCAAGTTTGACATAGTCCTATGTTTAAAACTATGGATTAAGGCATCGATATATATGAAAATTGAGCTTCATCCTTTGTTCTGTTTAATAGCAAAATAACATATCAATCCAAAAAAACATTATCCATCATCATTACTTTAATTTCTTATGGATAAGGTTTCAATTAAATTTTTTTTTTTTTTAATTTCTAGAGTATGTGCATTATATAATTTTTTTTGTCCATCGACTAGTAATTAAGAAGATGAAGTAAAAGACGTTCTAAGTTCGAATTTTGATAATTTCTTATAAACATGTAATAGGGAATTTATCACTTATGAATCTCTTAATTCTACCGTAGATGATCTTTTTTTAACCAGTTTAGGGAAAGAATTAGTTGAGGTGTCTATAAACTGGTTTAAACACTCTTGACAATTTAATAAAAAAAAAAAAAAGAGGAGATGAAGCAACACAATGACGTCCATGCTTTGAAAATAATAAAAAAATTAAATGCATAATTTATCATTTCCTTAATAAAAAAAATTGCATTATTGGTGCAACACCTACCCCACTTATTTTTTAAAGCAATAATTGAAGCCTTTTCATCTATGACTATGATTACATAATTTGTCATTCTCCTTTACAATATTAATATTTTCTTGACGATATCGTACCTCTAAAATTTATTACTTTAAATGGTATTTTAATTACTTTTGTGGGTTATTTTATAATTAAAAAATTTATCACTTTCACAGTTGATTTATTATTTTTGTGAATTTTTTACCACTGTTATACGTTTTTTTACTATATTTGTGATAATTATTTTTATCACCTTTTTTAAATAAAAAAAATTTATTACTTTTATAAGTGATTTATCATATTTGTAGATATTTTTTATCACCGTTGTGATAATTGTTTTTACCTTCCGGGACAGTGTTGAGCCAGTTATGTGAGTGTCTCAAGTGCTGTGCTGATATTAAAGTGTCTGTCTAAATCAAGCCCCCTTAGTTTGTCGTTGAATAGACTTAAAATCTTATTATATATATTTTTAATTTCATTAATTAAGCATTCTAGCCAATTATATTTAAATCAATCCAAAAAAATAATTATTTTATTTATAATAAAAATATTTATCCATCAGGAATTTACATGATAATAGATTTTGTTCATTTGGCCAGTAATTAAAGAAGTTAGTCAACATCTTGACGTCCATGCTTGAAAATAAAATATCAAATGCATAATTTATTATTTCCTTAATAAAAAAATATGCATTATTTTTCTATACCTAACTTTGCATTTTTTTATGCAATAATTCAATTCATATATTCAAAATTATTATCCTTTCTCCTCTAAAATAATATTATTTTTTGCCGATATTATTTATATTATCCTCATATTCAAATTTCTGGTCCCACAACAATCTGACCCTTTGGGTAGAGTAATTTTATGATACCCAACAAAAAATTGATACCTTACCAAAAATTATTATTACAATTGTAGCTTTTATCTCAAAATATTAATACTTGTATAGTCAACTAAATCTTAGATTATTATATTTGTATAGTCAATTATTTAGTAATCTTATTCGGGAATAAGATCATTACTATAATCTAATTTTCAATAATGATGGGTATCATAAACCCATGATTAATGGTCGTAATCTCATACCTAAACTAAATTTCTGACAATAACAAAATAGTAAATACGAGATTATTATGATAATTAAAATCAATGTATCTCATTACTGAGAATAAGATACCAATTTTCAATTAAATTTAATGTCATTCAAACGTGCACTCAAATCTTTCATTTAAAGAAACACAACTCAAAACCAATTACCGAAGGCATAACTTTCAGATATAATACTTTTTTTTATATTCTATTTATTTGATTTATTATTTTATTGAAGCATTTAAAAAACAAAGAGGGGCCAATGGGGATGAATTTGGCTCATGTTTTCTTTCTTATTCCCCGAAAGGAAAGGAAAAGTAGGGGAATCATACTTTTTACCCCAAAAAAAATTTATTTTATACTTTTAAAGAATAAATTTTTTATATTACACCCTTAATAGATTAAAAGAATTGTAATATAACATTTCTGTTAATTTTATTTTTTATTCTGTTAAAAATTGTCCCGTTAATTTTAACAAAATGAGCATAAAAAACTAATGGCAAGATATTTTTCATATATTAAAAGTGTAATATAAAAAAAATTAATTTTTATAAGTATAAAATAAAAATTCTTAATTCACCCGAAAAGTTCAAAAACAAAAAAGGTGATTAGGTGAATGTGACCCACATTGACAAATGGCATCATTTAATTTTTAGAATTGGGTCCCAATTGGTTGGTAGTGGGTTAGGCAGCATTGGCCATATGCCATGTGTCCCATTAATTATGATTAAAATCACTGTCAAAATATAATTTTAAAATATAATTTTTATCTTCTTTAGCGACTTAATAATGTTGATTGACTTTTGATAATACCAAAATTAAAATCATCATATAAGACAAATCCGTATCATAGCAAAAGAATTATTGGCTCTAGGGACAAATTAACAAACTTGTAAACAAGGGATCAAGACAACCCAAATGATAATTTGGCTCGGTCACAACTGAAAGTAGTTCAATTATTCTTAAATGA
Organism: Ilex paraguariensis; assembly: GCA_963454935.2. Taxonomy (NCBI): domain Eukaryota; kingdom Viridiplantae; phylum Streptophyta; class Magnoliopsida; order Aquifoliales; family Aquifoliaceae; genus Ilex; species Ilex paraguariensis. The sequence continues at coordinate 16,102 of CAUOFW020000986.1, forward strand.
GCTTGATTAGTTTAATGTAATTTGGTCCACAAGAAGAAGGGGGATAAAGATAAATTAAGGAAAAGACTTCGCCATCGAATTTTTCTTGCAAAACGGGTCAGATGAGTATAATATTAACTATTTTTAGCATCAAAGGTAAATTATCTTAAATTAAAATAATTAAACGGAATGGAATAGTGGTCCATGGACTAGAAACAGGGCAGGGGCAGGGAGGATGAATCTGGCTGTTTTTTACATCCAAAAGTTAAGGAAAAGTCATAAAAAGGTAGATTTGGGTCATGTTGACAATTTGTATCATTTGAAAAAAAAAAAACTTACTTGTAGTATTGGGTCCATTGTGTCGGTTTAGGCACCATTAACCATAATGTTCATTGTTTATGCTTAAAACCATTATCATAATTTAATTATATTATTATCATATACACTTTCCTTTGACCTTCTACCTAAAGTCAAGGGTAATTAAGGTCCCAATACACTCCAATGGAGAGTGAATTTCCCATTCTTTAATTGAAAAGATGTGTGGTGATGAAAGAAAAAATAGGGAATAGAATTGATTGGGTGGTAAAGTCGTAGAAATATTTGTTTATTCCATATTTTTTGACTCTAGCTCCAAAGAACAATATGATATTATTATACAAATATAGAAGAATTAAAATGTTAGATAAAATCATTATGTATGGATGATATGAATTACTTAAACAAGAATTTTAAATACTAAACAACTAATTCAAATTTCATGACCAAGAACTAGGTGGATTCTCTTTTAGATAAGCCCTCAAAGGCACCTAGGTATTTTGGCCACAATATCCGTTATCTAATTTTCTTAGAAAATCAATTGTTATAGGTATTTTAGTGGCTACGTCTAATTTTTGATAATACAGAGGTCTTATGTTTAACACTACTTATACCCTCTAAGGGTTATTCACTTTTGTTTATCATGAGAAATGTTTTAAATCTGCACAGACTATAGTGTTCAGTACAACTCGCTCGCGCTACCATAGTTCTAAAGAGTATATGACTTCACCATAACTAAGTTCGCTGGACTAATACAAATCTAACTATAGATGACTAGAAATAAAGTTGCTTATATCTTCATGAAATATGATGTAACCTAAATTTGGCATGATACGATTCATTTCATGTCTTTGTTTAATGTGTTCTTAAAGGTTATTACATGAATATACTAAAAATTTCGGTTGTTCCGACATCATTTTTTTTAACCATGAATATGTTGTGAGCCAACATTGAGATGGGTCGTGGGTAACCGCGTCAATGAATCGGAATCGGACGGACTTAGGTCTATGCAATTAAAAAAACCCATTATCTAACCCAATCCGTTTACTCAACATATAAACAAATATTAGTCAATACCCAAATTCGTTTATAATCGGACATTCGGTTTGATTGTTCGATCTGATCTGATCCACAATGGTATTTCACCAAAATTTCAACAAATAATCTTTTTTTTTAGATCAAATACAAATAATCAATTAGTATATATATACTAATTGTTGCCCATGTGTGTTGCTCGTAAACTATTTTTAACTATAATTTTTGAATTAATTTTTAAAATTAAATAAAAGAGTAAATTGATAAAATCCACTCACAACAATGCATGGTGGTAGGTCAAGCCCAATGTTTGCGGATTAGGATAAAAGAGCAAAATTTCTCAACATGTATTTTCTAAGTGCAAAATCAAAAAACCCTTTAGTTAGCCTAAGATGTGAATCACATAATTTTGGGGTTTAAAATAATGTGAAACCCCAATTACCTATCAGAAAGAACTCAATTATAATCTTATTTTGAACGAATTTACAAGATATTATAGTGAATAATTCATTAAATTTTGGAGAATTTTAAGGACTATTTTAAAAGCTAGAAGGATACAGCTCACCAAGGTGAAAAACACCTTTTATCATTGTTTGTGAGAAGCAAACTCCAAAAGAACTAACAATTGTATCTAATATTTCTTTCTCCCTTGATCTTGAATCAATTCATGGCTTCACTAATTAAAATATAGTGCCAAAATGGGGCTACATAAAAAGGGGGAAGCACATTTAACAGGTCATTTTGAGTGGTATATGCTAGAAAGGGGAAAAATAGTAACAAAGTAACATGCACCAAAGAAAAAAAGAGAAAGATAAAATACAAGAGTATTTTTAGTGCTTAAAACCTTAATGACTATCACGTGGTTAGAAATGGAGTATACTTTTTTCCATTTCTTTTTAGTATTATTGTAATTTTTCAATCACGTGATTTTGAAACTTCCGCTAGAAAAGTAAAATTGACTTGTATTCTAGTCAAGGGAATGTGCCTTCCATACTTTGTCATATTATCCAACCAAACTAATAGTGTTGCATAACATTCCAACTCCAAAAACAATAATTTACGTAGATCCATTGAATTTTAACCGGCATAGGTAGTTGATACCTATTAATTCTTATTGATACCATCATAAAGTCTTCGAATCCCCAAACTTGAAATAAAATCAAAAATCAAAAATCAAGTAGGGCAAAGAATAAAAAAAAAAATTAAGTTTTAGTAGATTGTTGTCAAAAAATGCCAAACTTTGAACAATAGTGTCGTTCTTTAGATAACTTAAACATAGAATATGAAGGTGAAGAAAAGGTAACTTATCATATACATAATCTATTGTCAGGCAAGATCTAATTCTTCAAGTGCATTTTTAGAGTCAGATAATCAAATTTTAAAAATTTTAAAATATAAAGTTTGACCTAAAAATTAAGATTTCGAGGAATAATTAAAATTCAGTGAATACCTTCGAGATTTGTGATTTTGGAGGATGGTTTTGTGTTCAATACAATATTAATTGACTCTAAATATATACGTGTTTGATTTGTCAAGTGAAGAACCAAAAATATTATTCTCTTAGTACTTGGGGTTTTTGATACCCACAAAAGTTGAATTTTCATCTTACCAAATACCATAATGTCATGCTTCAAGATTAAAGTTTTATTTAGAAAAACAACAAATAACAAATGAAAACAAAATAAGAAATAAAATTGGTCGATGGTAGGTTTAAAGTGTTTTCCTTTGATTGGTTAACCTGATAAATGAGAACATAATTCAACTTCGAAATATTGAATATTTGACACTTTGAGAGTGAATCCAATGAGCACATTGGATGTGAAAATATATATTGTTTTTAGTATGATTAAGAACTCTAAAGAAAGCGATCGGTGAGTATAGAGAAAACTAAGAAAAGAAGATGATAAAAACTTGTAATGAATGATAAAATGCTATAAAGATAGAAAGCATGCAGTAACATGACCCTTACAACTGATATGAAGAGTCTCCAATGATATCATGGATGGTAATTTTATTTTAGTAAAAAAATATCGGTTATTCAAAATCACAAGGCCAATGATCCAAAATTGATTTTTAAATTATAATGGAATAAGGGAGAAAGAAGGAGACTATAGCTAGAAGTTCAAAAGGACCAAAATAGTTTTTACTCTTCTTCATGAGAAGAAACCGCTCCCTCTAGTGTTAGTTAATGATTTAAAACCCTTGACCTATATCGGAATACTCATTTCAAGGCCTTAAAGAATGAGCATTGATATAACTATTATAAATTGATGGAGTATCAAATAGTTAGAGCTTAAATGAAAAGAATAAATATTTAATTTATTGATGTACTTAATGTAGGAAGAAAAGATATGATAAAGTTTATAATGTTAATTAGAGGTAAAATAAAAAAATAAAAATTTTTCATAATAAAGTACTTTTATGAGTAGTAAAGATATATTCAATTTAAGATATCTCAATAAATTCAAATCGAATTCAAAAAAATAAATGAAAATATTGATCCATATCTAGTTAAACAGACTCAAATTTAAATCGAATTCGAACTGAAATGTAGTTCATTGTCAATATTGGTTTAGTTGGTTTTTCCAAGTCATTGTTTTCGACTAGTTTTTTTTTCGTTGTCAATTTGGTCACGTTGGTAGTTAATTGGTCACAATTTTCTTTTTTCCTAATAAAAAATGAGTCCAAGTAATACGGGCCCAAGTTTGTTGGAGCCATAATTATTTGACATGCCGTAGGTTTTAGGCATGTTACATTGAATCATATTATTATTATTATTTTTTGGTATTGTCGTCACGGTTTTGAGTAAACTTATACATAATAGTTAAAATATGACCCAACTAATTAACATGATACAAATACAACATGAAATTAGAGCATTTGAATCTTTTTTAAGCCATTCATTTTGTAAACGAGTGGATTTGACACGATCCGATTAATAAACGAGTCAAGTATGAGTAAAGTCAATCACAAGAAATACACGACACGACTTGTTTATATATTGGTTATATACGATACAATATGATACGAATTCGATATGATATCACTCATTAGTTAACATGATACGAACTTTTTTTGTGTGTTTATCGAGCCTCTGAACTCTCTAATTGTGTCAATTGAGTCTTTCTGTTTGTCTCCGTTATAGTATGGACTCAATTAACATAATTAAGGAGTTTAGGGTCTCAATTGACAAAAAAAAATTAGGAACTTAATTGACACAAGAGTAATAGTTTGAGAATCATATGTTTAGTTTATTCTAACCATTTGTGTAGCGTGGGTGATACACTTTACCATTTTCTGTTAGAAAATCTAACGGAAATAGACATAATGGATCAATTGGTATAATTAGAGAGTTTAAGGACTCAATTAATACAAATATCATAATTTAATAGTCATATGTATAGTTTACTCAAATTATTTTATATTATGCAGTAAACAAAGTGTCACACCCGTCCCAAGAGACCTATTTGGCTTCCCTAAGAAAATTTGTATATGATAACTTTTGTATTTATATGCAACCATGCAAAATTATACAATAGTACAACTAACTACTTATTAAATAAAAATTAACGAAATATCTGACTGAGTACACAACGGAGTAGCGCTAGGGTTTTTACCCTTTACCATAGGAAGGAAACACACACTATTGTACCACATGTACGTGATTAGTTTCCTTAACCTCTCTTCTCTATTGTGCTAATGTTGTAGTGAATCCAACTCTAAATTTCAGTTTTTTGAAATTAAATATTTTTTCAGTGTATAGCGCATCATAATAAATGAAAATATAAAAAATATATATATATTCAATATCATTTCACCAAGATATGTTCACAACTTGATAAAAATGACAAAATCAAAAGTGTTTCAACGCACTTTGTAATCTCAAATCGCTACCAAGTTTCAACATAAATAAATAGTCTACATGTGCTATGAGTCAATAATAATATTTAAGCAATGTATAGCAATCAACAATATTTAACTAATGTCAAACTATCTATAATATTTAAACAATGTCAAGTTGCTTATGATAACTGTACAGTGTCTAAATCAACAACATTCAAGTTATATCAAGCTATCAAACAACTCTGACATAGTTGATACTATTTAAATCACAAAATTTTCAACAAAGTATATTTGATCCATTATTTACTCAACTCATCGCAAATCAAATTATCGAAACTTCGTTTCATATGGTGAAAGTAATTCATATGTCATATATTTTTATTTTTAATTATTATAAAATAGTACACTTCACCGATCACATTCAATCAAACATACAACTATGATAAATGCTTGATCCCCACGTGAAATTGGTACATTTTCTTCTAGACCTAATACATGGAAAATGATCATGGTACACATGAGTATAAACTCTTGACAACTCAATGGATCTAAATGAATGCATATGAGCTTGTTTAACTTAATTTCGTTTTCTCTCCGACTCGACTCAACTTTTCAAATCAATTCTAACCCAATTTCACAAATTAATTTAAAATCAACTTCTATCCTTAATAAATCAATATAAAATATATTTTATACAAAATTAGATTTCCCAATACTTCGTAAAACATTTGTTGATTATTTTTTGACAGGATATTAAATATGCTCCAATAAATGTCAATCTTCTTTTTTTTTTAGCTATTTTGTAACAAAAAATTGTATTTTTACAAATATGTGCGCGCTGATTTTTGCACAACAGTAGAAGTAGGAACAGATCTCTCCCACGATGAACTGTAGTTCGACAAGACAGTAGTTCCGGCAGAACGGAAGGTTTGTTTTCAGAATTTCTGGTCGCCTCCGGCAGAGTTTCAACCCATTCAAAAATGAATTTTGGCAACAAAAAGTAGGTTGAGAGGGACAAAGGAGTCCTAAGGACTGGTGATGAATTGTTTGTTAGGTCGCCTGACCGGTCCTGGAAGACCGTAGGGGGATCCTGTGACACAAAAAAATAGGTTAGAAGAGTGTCGGAGCGCTATCCGGCGTATCCCTTCCAACGATCAAGTCAGTTCTTTGAGATAGGGGAAGAAAAAAAATATTGTGATTTTTTTTAAGAGTTCTCGAGTACCTTTGCAATATGTTTTTGAGGACTATTTATACCTTCAAAAGCTCATTATTGCTGATAATATAGCTAATAGACAATCATTAGAGATGGGGCAGTGTGCCCCCTTTCCTTTAGTGGGGAATGCATCCAACCTAAACTGCTCGGGACGCCAAGCGATTGATGCTTTCCCCTCGATCTGCCGAGTATTCAATACCCTTCCCTCGACGAGAGAGTATTAAATGCCCAGACATGAGAGCATTTAATGCCTTTAACTTCTTGGCCTCCATGCCTTAAATGTTGTCTTATCAGGAAGGGGGATTCATTAAATACATACTTGCTCTAGTCATGTGTTAGATGGGATACCCAGGTCGTTTTTGCTACTGATTTGATATCAAATTCCACGCGTCCACTCCTCTTTGGTTGCGTGTTCTGCATCCCTACTCCTCTTGACACCATTGAGCAGAGCATCTTCATGATGATTGGCCTAACCAGTCCTAGGCTAACCATCGGTCAATCATTATCTTTCGTAGAAGCATAAGAGACGTTGGATTCAGCCTACAGAAGGAACATCTTGATACCAAGGAACATTTGTTTGTCTTAGGGTCAAGAGTTTTTGCCGAGCCGAGGACATGTGTATTGACCATTTCGATGGGGGGGATCCCTTGGCTCTGAGCACTATAGCCTCGGCTGATAGGGATGAGTGTCGCCAAGGAAATGTGGTCATTCTTAGTTGAAAACATAACGATACCAAGAATACGTGTTGCCAATCTATCCTTTTTCAAAAATGTCCCATCAAAATATAATATGATATCCTACCATATATTGTTCCAAAGCTCGCTGAGTTTACTTTCCAACAAAATTGACGGTACATCAATCCAAGTTTTTTTATAAAATGTTATGCCCGTTTTATTATAGGGTGTCAAAGTTATTTAATACATCTCATACCCGAAATTTTTAATATATTTTTCTTTGATCCGAACAAATCCAATTCATTTTATATCACAACCATATCATTATATTATCAATGAACATCCATAAATCAATATCTAAGTTATTTAATAGCATATCTAACAAATAATCGACTAAAACTAAAAAATAATTTGTTCAATGCTACATGCTACATGCAACTTTCATACTTTAATTTATCACCTCTAATAGTTATACTTGTACATATAGATCTGAACTCGTAGACCTTGATTCAGAAATTCAAATTCGTTGTAACTTCATTGAGGAAATATTATATTTTCAATTGAATTTTAACCTCTGAACCAATCTATAGCACTTTTTCTATCCAAAGAATTATCAACTGGAAAAAAATAAAATATAAACAAAACAACTTTATTTGAAGAAATTAAATCAATTGATATGAAATTTAATCTATCATAAACAATAACGTACTCAAATTTAGTAAGAATTAGAGTTACACTTTCACCCCCTTATTTCAATAAATTCAACTAAAATCCACAACTTTTATTCAATAGCTTCTATTTCTCTATACTATTTTTTTTTAAAAATATTAATCAGGATCTCACACAAATTGTGCTGGATTTTACAAATTCGAATGTTGAACAATATTATAGAGATTTAATTTAAAGATCTAATTACGGACTAAATTTATTATAATAATTGAAGTAATTATAAATTTTGATATTGGATAAAGACACTTTGTGGGGCTTCACTAAAAAGCAATGGGACCGTACCTCACTGAATCATCTCAACTCTTCCGGAACCCACGTTCCAAAGTTGAGCGTACGCGGAGTCAACGTCGATTATCTCTGATTCTCTATATTATGCTGATTCTCTCACATTATTGCACATTCTCGTCAAATTTCGCCTCACATTCAGATTTCGTACCAAACCCATTCTCTCTCTCTCTCTCTCTCTCTCTCTCTCAATTATCCATTTGTGTCTCTTTCTTTGTCTCTCAATTATCCATTTGGTGTCTCTGCGGGAGCTAATCCAAACGCTAAATTTAACCGACAAACATATAAAGAAAAACCAGAGAAATCCGACGATTCTCCGTAGTCAAATCGTCATATTCCGATCGCAAATCTTTCAATTTTTCAGCCCCTTAAATGGGCTCTATCGGTTTCAAAACGTTTTGTTATCAACCGCATCGCCGAGGTTTCGTTTTCTCCGTAGCTGGTGTTGAAGTTAACGAAGCGTGATCTGGGTGTTCAAGTTTCTTTTTGGGTTGTTGGGATTACCAAATCTTTTTTTTTTTCCTTTCAAATTCGGGAAGATGAATGTTGCGAAGTCTCAGGTTTGGCAGCCTTGTAAGAAGAAGAGATCTTGAAATTTCAGTTTATACATATCGACGGAGAAGTTGATACAGAAGCAATGGATGGTTTTTGCGTAATCAGATCTTCAATTCATTAGGGGAGGGAGAGAGAAAGGGATATACACAATGGATGGTATCTGTATTGAGGTTTGAATTGATATAAAGACATAAAAAAAGGTATAAACACAGAGGAGGGGAGAGAGATTGAGAGAGAGGGGGAGGGATGGCGTCGACATCAAGTGGTGGGAGTGCGAGGACGAGAGTGGGAAGGTACGAGCTGGGGAGGACTTTAGGGGAAGGGACGTTTGCGAAAGTGAAGTTTGCGAGGAATATAGAGACTGGTGAGAATGTTGCCATCAAGATTCTTGACAAAGACAAGGTTCTCAAGCACAAAATGATCGGTCAGGTATATTCGAAACTTTCCCAACTCTCTTCCGCCCCCCTCTCTCTCAGAATCTATTTGGGTGCTTGGGAAAGTGGTGAATGAAGAATTTTGATCAGCACACACACACACACACACACACACACACACACACACACATATATATATATATTTGTGTGGATGTGGTTGTGAAATTGCAATTTTTTTTTTGGGGGGTGGGGGGATTGTTTATATTTTGATTACTGTCTGTATGGAATCTTTGGATGCCAAGATATGTAATGAAGACGACAGGAAAATGAAATTTGAAGCTATACAGGCAATTTGTAAAGAGGACAACTGAGCTGAAGTGTCTGGGGTTGTATTGTATGGGATGAAGATGAGGATTTGAGTCCAGATTTATACTATTTCTACAGTTTTATTCAGTAAAAGGCAAAGAATAGTTGGCTGAAGTTATGTTTTAAGGGACTGGAAGGCAAAAGTTATTTGGTGGCTCATGCATATTGTTGTTGTTTAATCAACTAAATAAGTGTATTAGGCCAAGGATGGGAGAATGCTTGATCTAATCAACTTAATTAAAGGATCTGTTGTTGCTGGTACAAATAACTCGGTTTTATTCATTCCCTGTGCGATTCTATTAATTTGTTGGCCGTTTTAATAAACTTTCTGGATTGCCTGGTCAATAAAGGAATAAGAAATTATGAATGTTCTGACTGCTCAGCCGGTTTCTTCTTCTTTTGGTTTCTCTGTTGCTCTATATTGACTATACCCTAATGATGAGACTGTACTGCTTGAAGAGTTATATTTAATTTGGATGTAAACATAAATTTGTTATTGTTTTTTTGCCCATAATGTTTGCGTTAACACTTTAATCCTGTATTGACTTTGCAGATTAAACGTGAAATCTCAACCATGAAATTAATCAGACACCCAAATGTCATCCGTATGTTTGAGGTTAGAATGTGGTTCATTTATTCTTTGTTCTCTCTCCCTAAATTTTTGGCACAGGTTGTTAGTTGGTTTGTCTCACTTACGTGTTCGTTTTCTAGGGGGTGTATTCTATCCTTAGTCTCTTACCTTTTACATCCAGATTATTCTCATGCGATTATTTCTATAACTATGTGTCTAATAATTTTTCTATTTTTTTATTATCTTTCTTTGATTCCCCCCCACCCCCCGCGGCCAAAAAAAAAAAAAATCATCATGCTATTTACACCAGTGGACTTGTAATTCAATATGATTTGAGATTGTTCGCTCTGTGCTCTTTGCCAGAGCATACCAATTAGCATGTTTCTGTTTCTTGATCATTCTGTACTTCTTCTTCAATGACGCAAGGTCCTTTGGTGTAGGTTATGGCCAGCAAGACAAAGATATACATTGTTTTGGAATTTGTTACTGGTGGTGAACTTTTTGACAAAATTGTAAGAAATTAATTGCTTCACATATGCAATCTTGTTTTATGCAATAGTAAACAAGGGATTTTGTGCTATTCTATTTGATCTAGGCTACAAAAGGGAGGCTGAAAGAAGATGAAGCCAGAAAGTATTTTCAGCATCTCATTAACGCAGTGGATTACTGCCATAGCAGAGGCGTATTCCACAGAGACCTCAAAGTGAGAAGTTTCTGTTTAGTTTCTTTTGAAATCTTGCAACGGTGATTCAAAAGTATTAAATATGCAGAACTGATATATAATACAAATCAATACTTTTATATGCTTTGTAATTATAGCCGGAGAATCTCCTACTGGATGCCAATGGAATTCTTAAAGTTTCGGATTTTGGATTGAGCGCACTACCTCAGCAAGTGCGAGTGAGTATGATGATCACCTGTCTCGTGTGAAAGGGATTTGATAGTAAATATGTTCCACATTCCACACTATAAATTTTTGCAAACTTAATGAGCACCACACCATTCTTTTTGGTCTTTGTAACACAGTAGTGCTTCATTAGCACATTTTTTATTAACATTTGATGCGATTTGTTTTCCAAGATAGTCAAATAAGTTAATGAAACCTTTTTGTGTAGGAAGACGGATTACTACACACAACGTGTGGTACACCAAATTATGTCGCTCCTGAGGTACGTTAGTAGTTTGTGGTACTATTTATTGTATTTTTTTATTGCTCAACCCCAACTGTTTCTCACATTTTTGGCTGTCTCTTTCTAGGTGATCGACAGCAAAGGTTATGATGGAGCGAAGGCAGATCTATGGTCGTGTGGTGTAATCCTTTTCGTCCTTATGGCAGGCTATTTGCCTTTTGAAGAATCCAACCTCATGGCCTTGTACAAAAAGGTGAGGAACAACTCTGTTTTGTTTAAAATCCCATCTCCAGTTCTTCCTCATGGCCGTATACAAAAAGGTGAGGAACAACTCTGTTTTGTTTAAAATCCCATCTCCAGTTCTTTTTTCTTTCCTAGTTTTGTGAAATATCTCTTTTCTACGAGTTTTTTAAGCGAGGCTAACTTCTGATGGACCCATTGACCTTTTATGATGGTTTGAGATCTGGGCCAAAAACATTTCATTTGGTGTCCTAAATCTGTGATGATTGAAAATACCCCCACTGCAGACTTAACCTTTCTTGACTTCAAAAATGCTTCAATTGCTCAATGCTAGAAAGAAGAAATACAAATAGAAACTCTAGTAATACTATTCTGTGTGTAAGCTTACTGAGCATTGGATTCTATCTAAAATATTAGTGGAGTTTTTGACATCCAAATGTTAGTGGAGTTGAATACATGGTTTCTCTTTGTTTATGTATATATGCAGAGGCTATGATAAGCTACGTAATCATGTAGCTGCAATCTGAAATTTAACAAAGCTCCCAGGAACACCACCTTTTCTCTTTCTTTTGTTGCAGCCATTACCCAATTTAATTTTTTCTTTTGTTGCGGCCATTACCCAATTTAATTTCAAAGATATCTCAGATGTGGTGTTCCTGGGAGCTTTGTTAAATTTCAGATTGCAGCTACATGATTATGTAGCTTATCATAAAAAGGAAGAAGAAAAAGATAAAAGACGTGAGATGCTTCTTCATGGTTTACGTGTCCAAATGTCATATATGAATAATGTATTTTATAATCTATTTTTCGCTTCTGCAAGTATAGTTTATCTTCTGCTATTTATGTCTTACATTTAAACTTGGCTCCATGAATATTTTTCATGATTGCAGATATTTAAGGCTGATTTCACGTGTCCTCCATGGTTTTCCTCGAGTGCAAAGAAACTGATCAAAAGAATCCTGGATCCCAATCCATTGACAGTATGTCGATTTGTTCCAGCTTATATAATTGAAATATATTCATTCTTCTATTATTATAGTGTCTTGGGTAATTAATTCAGTCCATGTGATTGTGTATTTGAGAGTGCGAATGACTCTGAGTAAAATTGTTGGTAATGTCTCATACATTTGAAGTCGTGTAATCAATATATGATCTCATTGTGAAACAGCGAATAACAATTGCTGAGGTCATTGAGAATGAGTGGTTTAAGAAAGGATATCAGCCTCCCGCTTTCCACCAAGAAGACGTCAGTGTCGCTGATGTGGATGCCATTTTTAATGAATTGGGGGTAAGAAATTTTCGTATGTTTTGTGATTCTCTCGCAAAAGCATGCCTTTTAATTGTTAATGATGAATATTTTTATTTATTTAATGTCTTGGGCATATAGGGTTCTCCAAATCTTGTCGTAGAGAAGCGGGATGAGAGGCCTGCGGCGCCTGTTGCTATGAATGCATTTGAGCTTATCTCTACTGCTCAGGGTCTCAACCTCAGTTCTCTTTTTGAAAAGCAAATGGTACGTAGTAGGCTTGGGTCTTTGGTGATTTTGTTAATTTCAGATCATCACTTGCCTGTTTGGTGACGTTTTTGGTATATGTTTCAGAATTATTTTATGATAGTATAGGCTACTGTTATCTTGTTCAAGGTGGATATTGCTTCACAATCATGATTCCTATGGTCAAGCATCATATATAAGGACCCCATCTGATCCTGTGCCTGTTACAGTTTTTTAAGCTTTTAAACAGCCGACATATGTTTTAATGACCAGGGGCTTGTCAAACGGGAAACAAGATTTACTTCCAAGTGTCCTGCCAATGAGATAATCTCTAAAATAGAAGAAGCTGCTGTGCCTTTGGGTTTTGGTGTGAAGAAAAGCAATTACAAGGTGCAATTAGTATTCTGTTTTGGGTCCTACTCTTAATTAGTTTAGCCTCGCCTTGTTTCTTTTGTAAATATTAGGCTTCGGTTTACTCTCTGTGAATATATCGGATTTTTTCAACCCAATTTCATTGCCTGGAATGGTTCTGTCATTTTGCTTCGCTGCTCACCAACTACTTTGTTTTGTTTGATTGGTAGAACTGATGAATCAGTGGTAAACTTTGTTTTATATTTTCTCATCCCTTTCAAGCAAAGTCATTATTACATTACATCAGGGTTTATTCAGCTCTTTTGGTCTTGATTTACTTTGATTCAACAATCTTCATTGAGTTGTGCAAGGCTTGATTTTTAAGTAGTGGAGAGACAAAAGAATACATTTTGATAAAAGTGGATTTATGAATTTGATTTTTGGGATTCTTGACTGGTCCATCACTTTTAAAAAAAAGAATCCCTTTTTCTTATTTCTCTCAGATGAAGCTTCAAGGGGAGAAGACTGGACGTAAGGGTCATCTGTCAGTTGCAACAGAGGTTTGTTTCCTCCAAGCACCTTCTTCAGGGAATTCTTTATTAGCAGAAGAATTACATGAAATTTTTTTGGATATGACTTCTTTTGCAGATCTTTGAGGTGGCTCCCTCGCTTTTCATGGTTGAGGTTCGCAAGGCTGGAGGGGACACCTTAGAATTTCACAAGGTATGGTATAGACTATAGAGAGCTCATTTCAATGGTGACACTCAATAAAAATGTCATTTATTGATTACGTGTGAGGGCAGCAATTGGTTTCCTTCTGTCCACCTGGGTGCATCATGTAGGATCTCTTTTATTTCATAAATCGCAAAACCAATGAGCATAACTAGGGTTAGGAGCTTTGCCCATCTCCAGCAATTTTACATATGAATCATCCATAATAAACTCAAGGTCAGGTGTACCGTAGTTTTACTGTGCTTGGCTTCAAGAAACCCAATGAGTACATCATAAGTGTGATCAGCCAATCCCATGCCTGGCCCAAAATTCAACTGTATTGGCTGAGATACCGGTTATATAGATTGTGGCCAGGGGGCTATTTTTTGGCAAATCAGAGGCGGTACCTATGATGGCCAGCCACATGGCATCACTGTCCCATAATATGAAACTTTTTCCGTTGTTTCTTTCTATATAATCATTGGGCTAGAGGGAGAGGGGGAGAGAGAGTTTGTGTGTGTGTGTGCATGCGCGCGTGTGCACACTTGCATGTTGCTCACTTTACAGGCTCAATTTTGTAATCTGTCTGTACAGTTCTACAACAACATCTCAACTGGGTTAAAGGATATCGTCTGGAAATCAGGAGATGAAGCAAAAGAGGATATAACTGACGGTTAGTAGTTTTTATTATTTCAATTACTGGGTATATGTTATGATTAAATAAAAAAGCACACCCAAGTGTACAAGGTTCCACCATTGCGAGGTTTGGGGAGGGGTAGATATATACAACCTATTGCGGTAAGCAGAGAGACTCTTGTCACAACTCGAACCCATGACCAGTAAGCAAAGAGGGTTAGATGTTATAGTTACTTATCCTACAATTTTTTTTCCAAATAATGCAGTGACTGAATTGAGGGACCAATTATATGTGCTAAGTATGCACTAGAGAATCATTCATTGCACCCAACTTTGTGTTAACCATGCAATGAAAACAAACAAAACAAAAGTCGGATGCATTAGTTTTGTCAGATGAAAGGCGATGTCCTCATTACGGTTTCTTCTTTGGCCTAAAAGGTTAATGGGTCTGACTAGTCTTAGGGTTGATCTTGCTCCCTCTTATGTGTTTACTGTGTGTGTATATCTGTTGGCACACACCCAATTTTAGGCTGGAGTGGACCACACTCCTAATACAACCATGTTACCCAGTGCATTTATCTGATGATAAAATATACAAACACCAGTCACAGACAAACATGTTAGCAAAATAGATACACAACCCATGCATATAAACATTAAGTACAAACCATAACCTCAAACCCAAACCTAGGATTTTCAAATTTTGAGTGTCTACATTGCTCAACTATATTCAACATGGCAAAATCACTACTATACTCCAAACTCTCCACCAATTCAACTAGATGCACCGGCGGACATCCCTCCTATTCGCTCACCTGAAATTATAAGTTGGGGGGAGGAGGTGAGTACAACATGCTCAGTGTGTGTGTTTCAAACAATAATGAAAGTACACATCAGATATCAAATTACAACGTTAACATCACCTCCCCAAAGACCATAATCCATATCTTAGCTGTCATAAAAAATTATCACAATAACATCACAAGTCAATGATCAACACAATCATTTATCAATAGCAAATAAGTGCCCTGTTGCCATTTTTAACCACAAAACAGTACATCCACCTTTGAGAACTCAACAACCAAATAATCTCTCCCATAATCTCTGGGAGGTACTGAAATAGATAAGAGTTGCTCCACACCTAACACAGACCATGCCAATATATTCATTATTGCAAAGTTCGTGAATTCATTATATGTGCATGCCTATAAAGTGAAACTTCATTTTCACCTTAACGTCTAGGGTTTAGACAAATAATCATGCTTGACCTATCTGTGTTTGCTTGGTCAATCCTCGCAACACACCAGGAATTTTACAATGAAACTCTTACAACATCCCTTGGACCTTGTTTCGGTTATTTTTCCATAGAGCATCAAATCTGAAAAATGCAATCAGTTTCCTGTTTTCAGCCATTTTTAAACTTAAACCTGTATTTAATTAGACATGACCAGATAATCTAATATACATGATTAGAAAGGTCTGCGAGTCTACTTTTAACGAAACAAATGGTGCATCATTCAAAGTTCTCAAGAATGAAGTTATCGCCACTTTACTACCGGGTGTTCTGGCGGTCTGTTGCAACAAAAAGTGGGGTTGCATCATCCAGGTCGATGAAAAAGACTTTTTCTTGTTCTGGAGAGAAGAAAAGAACCCTCAAGCCATTTTTTACTTCCGACCACAAATTTTCTGTCTGTCTTGGAAATACTTGTGTTTGAGTTGCTGGTTTATTCGTTAGGAATTATTATTGTTCTCGTTCTGCATCTACAGGTGCAGGAACTGTGCCGTCTTGATTTTTGGGCTCCCTTTGAAGGTATATGTTGGTGGAATTTATACAAAATTTCAATTCTCAGTCAGAACTTCACTCTCCGGATTGCTGTATTATACCTTAAATGTTTGTTTGGTGTTGGTTACATTTTTTACTTCCCAGTTCCTCCAGCTCTATGTTTTCTCTCTCGTTTTTTTGCTTTTTGACACTTTACTTTGTGAACCAGGATGCTTCTTTACAACATAAATTTTAAGGATAAGTGCCCTTCCTAAAGAGAAACAAGTTTTGGGATTACTTGTAGTGTGTTTGGTTTAATGGAAAGTTGGGTGGATAAAAAATAGGGAAAGGAAAATGGAATGGAAAGAAAGGTTTTCATCCTTTGGTTTCAAAGGAAAACAGGTGCCCTTTCAAAAGTGGAAGGGAAACGAGACAAAAATTGAAGGTAAATTATTTTTTTGGACAAATTGATTCTTTTGCCCTTGGATATAATTTTCAATATTATGCCGATTTTCTTCACTCTTGGGATGTAAACTTACACATGTCAATTTCTCAGCTCATCAGCGTGAGTAAAAGATTCTCAGTTTCTTTTCTTCAATTATCATTAACTGTTAATCAATTTAACGGTAGAGGAAAATCGTTCTATTCAAATAAACCCCACATCAACTGTCGGATCTTGCATCCTAACAATTTCAATTCCAATCTTGAACATTCCTCAAAAAAATACTTCTAAATACTCTCTCATTTTATTTTTATATTTATGTTTTTTTGCTATTATTTTTGGATATTAATATTTAACATTTTCAAATCTTGAAAATTTTATTATGATAAAAAAATATTTTTTAAAATGTAAAGATATAATGATAAATTAAATATAGGGTTAATTACAAAAATGCTCCTTCAAGTTTGACTCATATTACAATCAATTCCTCTTTGTTCAAATTTCAACCAATTCCTTTGTTTAAATTTCAACGAATTGTCCTTTAAAGTTTAAATATTTTTCAATTCACTCTTAACAGTAAAATTTGGACTGGTAAAAGTGACAAAAATTTATCACGTGCAAAGTCACGTGATCTCACAACAAATTAAATGACCTAAATAATCTCTATTTTTCCTCATGTATAAATGTTACATGGACTTAAAAAATATCCTTAAAAACTAGATTTGATAATTTCATTGAATAATTATTGGGTCCCAATAAATGTTAAAACCCACAGTAAAATCAATGGTTGAGATTATCAAGTCTCTCTCTCTCACACACACACACACATATCACAACAAGACCACCGTGCAACCACCAAAACGTTGCTACATGCTACACCCACCTAGTGAAAATCACTGCATCCTAATCCACCTACCAACAAAAAAAACACACCCCCACCGTAGATTGCAAATAAAAAGACTCAAAGGTGTTATCTGTGATTTGCACGTGATAAAAATTTCACTTATTTGAGAATAAAAATTTCAAAAATCTGTTATAGATAATGTTGTATGTATTCAAAAAATTTGAAACCACTTAATTTGCATGTGACTGATTTTTGTTGCCATTGGCTGTCCAAATTTAACAGTTGGAGTGAATTGAAAAATATTCAAATTTTAAGGGGACAATTTATTGAAATTGAAACCAAGAGGAATTGATTGCAACATGACTCAAATTTGGAGGAGACGTTTTGTAATTAAACTTTAAATATATGTATTTTTTTTTCTAACACTTTTTCTCCGATACCAAACTATAGAAAATTAATTCCTCAAACTTTCCATCTATAATCCCAAACAAAAAAAAAAGGAAGAAAGTCTATTCCTCATACTTTTTTTTCCTTTCAATTTTTCATTTCTTGTACTAAACGAAGCATTTTGCATATTAACATGGGAATTATAAATTCATTTTTGGATTACATATGCAGGAGACAAAATCATAATACCTCATAGGTTTGATGAAGAAAACTTTGATCCTCTTTGAAAGCCCTTCTTGCAAATATTAACAATTGCTTAAGACTGAAGTGTTTCGATTGAATGCATTTTGATGCTTAAGTTATAAATTGTATATGAGAAAAATGTATGCAAAAAAGATTTTACTTACCTTTTGTCATGCATCTAGACTGCGTTATATAGATTTTGTCTTGTTTTAGGGTTTTCTTTACTGGGGTGAGAGATGGTACATCTCCCTTCATTTGAGAGTGTCTGTTGAGGATCGTAAAAATCTTTCATTTACTCCATTAATTGCAGCTCTTCTGAATCATTGATTTTGCTTAGTTGTTGCACCTAAATTTCCTAATTATAGATTTTTTTTTTGTTGTTCGGTTTAGACCACATCTTCAATTGAACTATGTACTTGTGTTGGTTGTATGAATCAAGCTGTTGCAGATCGGTTCGGTTCGTCCCAAACTGCTTATATTTACAACCCACATGAACTGTCTCTTCATGATCACGTGCGTATATCACTTGCCTATATATGTGACATAATTTTATGCCCCTTCACTTGATATGTGAATTTATTTATTTATTTTGAAGTAAAATACTTTTGCATTCGAAAGATTTAAGAATTTTTATTTTGTATTTTTAAAAAATAAATTTTTTATATTGTACCCTCAAAAATTAAAATTTTTCACATTACACTTTCAATGTATTAAAAATATTATAATGTAATATTTTTATTAGCTTCTATTGAGCATTTCGTAAATATTAGTGGAGTAATTTTTAATTGAATAAGTAACAAAAATTAACAGAAGAGTTATGTTGCAACACATTACATACTTTAAAGGTGAAATATATAAAATTTAATTTTTAAAGGTACAAAATAAAAAAAAATTAAGTTTCGTAAACATGCACATGGGTTATACTTTAGGAGTTAAGGGTTGATTTAAAAATTAGAGTGTTGTATTGCTCCTTCAAAATTGGAGCATTAAACATTGGAACTTGATATTGATCAGATGATTCTTATGAAGCCACATTATTATGTTAATAAATTATGTTAGATTTTTAACTCTAAATAACATTATTCTCGAAAAGGGGAGGGGGGAGGGGGGAAAGGGGAAATCAAAAACTAATAATATTATATTAATCATGCTACAGATTAATGAACCAAAGCTAATAATATCTAAAGATTTTCTATTGTTTTGCATTTCAATACTCCAAGGGAAAACTAATAATATTTATAATAAAGGGAAAATTTCAGTTATACTCTTTTTAGTTTATCATGTCTTTAAGGACATTTCCTCTATTATCCAAAATATCACTAACACACATTTTAGTTTATATTTAAACATATGTAACACCTCATGTCTTTAAACCATCATTTCTAACAAAAAAAATTCATCTAAAATACAAATATTCATCTAAAACATAAATAATCTTTCTACATAAAATTTGACTAACATTCAAGTCTATTAAAATTCATTTCTCTACATATTAAAATTTGAGTTGATTAAAATTTATTTTTCTATATATTCAAATTTAACTGATTAAAATTCGATTCGAACTGATTAAATTTTATTTCTTTTACTTATTAAAAATTGAGCATATTAAAAGTCTTTTTTTAAGTATTATAATTCGAGCCGTTTTGATTAAATTTTATTTCTTTTACTTATTAAAAATTGAGCATATTAAAAGTCTTTTTTTAAGTATTATAATTCGAGCCGTTTTGATTAAATTTTATTTCTTTTACTTATTAAAAATTGAGCATATTAAAATTCTTTTTTTAAGTATTATAATTCGAGCCTTTTTGAGCTCTTATCACCGATTAAAATTTGTTTCAAGTCAATTAAAATTTATATTTTTTTATTTATTACAATTTGTATCAAATAAAATTTGAATCAAATTGATTAAAATTTGATTTGTAATCTTAAAAAAGTATAATTTTTAATGGACTTGAATTTTAATACGAAAAAAATAAATTTTAATTAACCTGATTCGAATTTTAATATGTAAAAAAAATTTAGAAAACAGAAGGGATTTCATTGAAAATATGTATATCTAGAGGAGGTGTGGATGCAATTTTTTTTTAAATATATAATGAGGAATTTAGTAAAATTATATTTTAGTTAACACCTTTTGAAAATTCAAAAAAATGAAAAAAGTGTTCTTAAATATATATTAAACTAGAAAGAATGTGGTTAACATTTTCCTCTGTAATCAATTACATCTAAATCACAAACGCTCAAAGTTCTAATAAAATTGGCAGAAACTAGACTCAACTACATAGGCCTTGAATGATTTATGAAACAAATGGAGTCACTGCCTACGCCAAAAAGCTAACTACACCCTCTGCTGTGGACAAGCAATGTTTCCGACGACTTCACTTCCTCTACAGTTGCGTTCTTCGTTGTTGGCAGATTTCTTCAACCTTTTGCAAGCTTCTAGCATAACAAGAGTGAATAACAAGGCCCCGAAGATGACATAATATGCAATCTCCCACCCCTTCCCAGGCTTCAATATCTTGTATCCGATGAACACATTGGCAATACCCAAGGCAAGGACTATGTATCCCACATAATGATGGTAGATGTTCCAATAACATCTGTACTTATGGTCCTTATGGGGTCGGAGACGGAGAGCCAAGACCTGAAGTATCCCAAGAGAGAAGACGGTGGTTCCAATGGCCATATGGTCAGTATGATGGACACCGGCAGACATGAGACGAAGTGCAAGACCAGTTGCCCATCCCACCACACCGATCAAGAAGGCCAAGCACTGACATGAAACGTGAAGGTAGAACCACAAAGGGTCTGAGGGTCGGAAAACCTTCAAGTACCTTGCTAGCATAAATCCAATAGGCATCATCGTACCCCAGCTAATTACATTCAATGCTCCATGAATGTTGCGCAATTTGGATTTTGATTTTCCTCCCTTTGTTGGCACTGATGTTCCAGAAGCAAAGTCCAAAGTTGCCATTGATTGAATATGTTGTCCAGAGAGACCATGCATTCCCAAAGCATTACCTGATGAGATGGGACCGTCTTGCCAAAGATAGTTTATTATGGTAGTGTTTGTTGGAAGCTCCAAAGTAGCAAATATAGCAATCTCATTGTCCATAAAAGTGGCCGACAGATCGGACACTTTGAGACTCAATTCTCCCTCTAACAATTGAGTGCCATAGCTATTGATAGGAGATGTGTAAGCCTTCATTGTTCCGTCCAATTCTTGGTATGCAATCAGTGCTTGTGTGCCTACCATTCCTTTTGATGTAGGATTGATTCCCCATGCAACCCATGTTCTTGAAGATGATTCGGTGTGTCGATAACCTATTTGAACAGTACTTGAAGATGGGTAGTATGTCCAATACAAAAAAGAGTTCAAAACAGGAAGATCAACGCATGAAGCAAAGTGATGATCATCATCCTCCTTGTTTGGGAACACAAAACTGACACATGATTGTGTGGTAGAAGGAAGAGAGATTGCAATGGAAGAAAAAAACAGCGATGATATTATGACAAAAAGAAGCAGAAAACGTGATGTAGAAGCCATGGTTGCCAATGTTGTAGGACGAAGAACACAGTCGGATTTGATGAACGATGATCAACGACAAGAAGAAGTTGTTAGGAGACAAAATGGTTTTGAATTAGACGAGGAGAGAGTGTGGTCTGTTGGGTGACCATGGAAGGCTTTATTTATGAGTACGATGCAAATGTCACAGTTTCTTAATCCTTCTGGAATTGGGTTTCCTTTATTTCATTTTTACTTGGACTTCAAGTTTGGCAATTAGAATCAATTTAGAACGGTAATTTTGAAAATAACCAATCACCTTAGCCTTTGATAAGCTTTGAGAACCTGGTGGAATTTTCTTTTCTGAAGAGTCCCAAAGAGATTCGGAAAAAGAAAGGAGCAATGCTATTGGATTGAGACATAATGTGTTGTTACTAATGATATGATAATGAATTCATTAATGCTATAATAGTATCCATCATTGAATACATTTCGCTATCCCAGTAGTATTAGTGAAAAGGAAGAGGGCCGAATGTGGCAGTTAGTTACTTCCCAACAGAAATTACCTTAGCATTTTATGTCTCCGTTAATTATTACATTCTGGTCCCCTCTAAATTACTTTCATGTTAGAGTGAACCCCAAGAGAAATTTAAACTGGCATTGGACCTCAATTCCTGAATGAACGAATCATGGTATTTGTCGCAAATTATAGCCCAACGTTGCAATTTACTAAAAATTAAACTTAATTGGAACAGTTGTGGCTATGAAGTTATAATTAATCTCGACAAGTCCGGGGGGCGGGGGGGGGGGGGGGGGGGGGAATATTAGCTTGGTTTGTGTTCTACTTGGTCAGATTCTTGTTAATCCATTTATTAAACAAATCTAGCAGGTCATATGACTATAACTTAAAACCATTGGAACTAAACTCAAAGCCGCTAATCTCAAATGTCTATAATAATTTGCAATATTTGTCGGCCTTTAGTTATATCCAACTTTGTTAATTCAAGAAAAACGTATAGATACTCCTTTGATCCGAAAAATTATTATTATATCGAATTCAGATATAGATTAAAAAGAATCCGGTCAAAATTTAGTATATAAATTAGTGCATGCATTTTCAAGTGACTTGTATATTATGAACATGAACCAACAGGTCTGAAATTGACAGACTATTGTTTGCTTCTCTTGGTTTCTGGCACATAATCACAAAAATGTTACTTTATGTCCGTGGTTCCAATAACTTATATAAATATTAAATTTTTTATTTTTTATTTTTATTTAAATAAGAGTAAATGAATCTTTTAAAATGGACGTGCCCTTTAAGATCCAAAGGAAAAGTGTTTGGAACCCAGTTTTAGGAGGATTGAAAAACTACAATGACTTCTTGGAAACTGCGTGGCCTTGTCCTACCCAATCTTCTCCTTTGAGTCTAAACGGAATAAAGTAAAAAGAAAGGGGGAGGAATGTGCAAGTTAAGAAGGTGGATCATAATAATTATCTAAATTGGACTTTGAGTGCCAATGGGAGTCTACATCTCTTCCATTACTCTTTCACTCAATGATAAATCATTTACCGTTAATGTTCTTCTCTCATTAGCTGCTCACTTTGGGTGGTCTCTTAGGCAAGTTGATGTAAAAAATGCCTTCTTACATGGCCAACTTGCAAAGGAAGTATACGTGCAGTAGCCTCAGGGCTTCATTGATCCTGATTTTGTTTGTCGTCTTCACAAGTCGATTTATGGTTTAAAACAAGCACCACGTGCTTTGTTCCATCGTTTCACTTCTTATCTTGATATTCTTGATTTTTATCCCTTTTCTGCAAATCCCTCATTGCTCATTCAATATACTGGAAAGTCCTTTACTATCTTTTTGCTTTATGTTGATGACATAATCATCTTTGTGCATGATCTAGCTTACACTTTTACAACAGCTTAGCACTGAATTTGAAACGAAGGACATTGGTCCTCTTCATTATTTCTTAGGTCTTGAGTTTTGTCAATCAACCTCTGGTACATTTTTGTCTCAACAAAAGTATGTCACTAATCTTCTAATCAAAGGCTAATAGGACCAAGTGTAATCCCTGCTCCACTCCTTGTTCTTCCTCCTCTAAATTGAGCAAATCTGATGGAATTTCCCTTTTTGATCTTACCGACTATCGAAGCATTGTTGGTGCTTTACAATACATAACCTTTAGTCGCCCAGACATTGCTTTCTCTGTCAATAGGGTCTGTCAATTTATGCACAATCCCACTTATGTGCATTTCTTTGTTGTGAAATGTATATTATGTTATATCGAGGGTACCACTCCTTGGGGTCTGCAATATTGCCCTACTCCTCTTCATATTTCATCCTACATAGATGCTGATTGGGCAGGTGATCCAAGTGATCGCTGCTCTACTACTAGTTTTGTGGTCTATTTGGGTTCTAATGCTATCTACTCGGATAGCAAGAAACATTCAACTGTGGCCAGCTTTTCCACTGAAGCTGACTAAAAGGCCTTAGTAGTGACATGGCTTCGCAAATTACTTTGTGATATGAGTATTTTTCTTCCACATTCTCCTCATTTATGGTGTGATAACATCTCAGCCCCGGCATTAGCATGTAATCTAGTCTTTCATGCTCGGACAAAGCACATTGAGATTGAATTTCACTTTGTTCGTGAAAAAAGTTAATTGCAGAGATCTTCTCATTCTCTATGTCAGACCAAATTGTTGACATCCTAACCAATGGTCTATCCTCTTCTCTATTCACTCATCACAGAATCAGAAGCTCTTTGAGCAAAGTAGAACTTTAAGCAGAGCTCCACTCCATCAGCAAGAGAATAGACCACTTGCATTAGTCCACCTCAGCAAAACAACCCTACAAGTGGTAAAGGTTGATCTGTGAAGCAGTTAGATCTAAGTCAATCAAATCTGTACAGCTATCATATTTGTAACTAAAGGATTTTTTTTCTCTAGTTTCACAATTAAGGCCAAATTCAAACCATTTTATTTTCGTGTCCGATTTATGTCAAGTTCATGGATCGCATGGACAATTGTCAACCATAAGTATATACAATATTCGTATGTTTGAGAGTTTGGACTTTCCTCTTTACTTTTCAGACAAGACCTCCCTTTGCCCCCATCCAAAACCAGTGGAAATCATCCCACCAATTAATTACTCCTCTCAATGAAACCCCTCTCTCTCTCTGTGTCACACACACACACATGGCAACAAAACCACCGTGCAACGTTGATACATGCTACACCCACCTAGTGAAACTCACTGCGTCCGAATCCACCTACCAACAAAAAAAACACACCCCACCGTAGATTGCAAATAAAAAGACTCAAAGTGGCATCCATGATTTGCATGTGATAAAAATTTCACGTATTTGAGAATAAAAATTTTAGAAATCTGTCATAGGAAAAGTTGTATGTATTCAAAAAATTTGAAACCACATGTTTGCATGTGACTGATTTTTGTAGCTATTGGCTCTCCAAATTTAATAGTTGGAGTGAATTGAAAAATATTCAAATTTTAAGGGGACAATTTATTGAAATTGAAACCAAAAGGAATTGATTGCAACGTGACTCAAATTTGGAGGGGACATTTTGTAATTAATCTTTAAATATATGTATTTTTTTCTTTTCTAACACTTTTTTTTCAATACCAAACTATAGAAAATTAATTTCTCAAACTTTTCATCCATCTTCCCAAACCCAAAAAAAAGAGAAAGTATTTTTGTTTACTCTAACGACCGAAAGTCTATTCCTTATACTTCTTCTTCCTTTCAAATTTTCATTTCTTGTACTAAACAAAGCATTTTGCATATCAACATGGGAATTATAAATTCATTTTTGGATTATGTATGTAGAAGGCAAAATCATAATACCTCCTAGGTTTGATGAAGAAAACTTTGTTCCTCTTGAAAGCCTTTCTTGCAAAAATTAACAAACAGCTTAAGATCGAAGTGCTTCGATTGAAAGCATTTCGATACTTAAGTTAGTAACTATATATGAGGAAAATATATGCAAATAGGATTTTACTTACCTTTTGTCATATATACATCTAGACTGCGTTTTATAGATTTTGCCTTGTTTATTTCTGGTGTGAGAGATGACACATCTCCTTTCATTCGGGAGTATTTGTTGGGGACCGCAAAAATCTTTCATTCGCTCCTTTGATTGCAGCTCTTTTGAATCATTGACTTTGTTTAGTTGTTACACCTAAATTTTCTAATTATAGGCTCTTTTCTCGCTGTTCTGTTCAGGCCACGCCTTCAACTGAACTGTGTACTTGTGCTCAGTTGTATGAACCGAGCTGTTGCAAATCGGTTCGGTTCGTCCCAAATTGCTTATAATTACGATCCATGTGACCTGTCCCTTCATGATAACATGCGTGTATTACCTGTCTATACACGTGGCATAATTTTATACCCCTTCAATTAATACGTGGATTTATTTATTTTTTCTGAACTAAAATACTTTTCGAGCCAGTAAAATAATTATTGATGACATCCATAGGCTGCTGCTTGATGTATGGATGAATTTTTATTTTTTTTGGACAACCAAAGTTGAACTGGGCCAGCTAAATTCGATAATAAAATAATTTTAAGCTTGAACGGTTGAGTACTATGCTAGAAATCTGTACAATTAGGTTAGGTTGAATTGTATTTTGCATTTCGAAAGATTTAAGAATTTTTATTTTGTATTTTTAAAGAATAAATTTTTTATATTATACCGTCAAAGATTAAAATTTTTGACATTACACTTTCAGTGTATTAAAAATATTATAATGTAAATATTTTTGTTAGCTTCTATTGCGCATTTCGTCAATATCAGTGTAGTAATTTTTAACTGAATAAGTAACAAAAATTAACATAAGAATTATGTTTGCAACACGTTTCATACATTAAAAGTGAAATGTATAAAATTTAATCTTTAAATATACAAAATAAAAAAAAAATTAAGTTTCCGTAAACATGCACGTGGAGATCACGTGGGTTATACTTTAGGAGTTAAGGGTTGATCTAAAAATTGGAGTGTTGTATTGCTCCTTCACAATTGGAGCATTAAATATTAGAGCCTGGTGTTGATCTAATGATTGTTACAAAATCATATCATTATGTCAGCAAATTGAGTCAGATTTTTAAATCCAAATAGCATTATTCTTCAAAAAAAAGGGGGAAAAAAAATCAAAAACTAATAATATTATATTAATCATGCTACCCATTAATGAACCAAAGCTAATAATATCTAATGATTTTCTTTTGTTTTGCATTTCAATACTCCAAGCAAGATGATAATAAAATAAATAAGATAGACAGAGGGATGAAAGAATTTATTGTGGAAAAAATTGTCAGAGAGAAAGTGAAACAAATTTTGATTTTTTTTTTTGGTTTAAAATGGTATAGGGAAGCGATCAAATATGAAATTTCTGTCAGGACGTGATCATAGCGACTTTTACTCGCTGGTAAAGTCCTCTAGAGGACCAAGACGAGAAGAACTACTGGGCGCTAAATGCTATTAGACCACTCATCTTGGTGGTATTTAAATTTTTGTTTTCACTTGGATAAATCCTTCATTTACTTTCTCTCAAATTCTGAAAGGGGTTTTGAAGAATTACTTGTCACAATACACTCGTTTTGACCTTTACTTTATTTATTTATTTTTTTGCATTTTCACAAATTATACCAACACAAACCCAATATTTTTGTTCCAACTTCAAACTTTATCGGTTCTAGACGAGTTTATACAATTTTTAATGTCGGAGTATTTTAATTTTAGATTGTCAATTGTAAATAAACGATGGCTTGTGTGAATGAAGTGGATTGTGATTCGTATCATGATTAGTTGAATATTTGTGAGAAATTTATTTAATGAATTGAGTTTTATTTAGAATCATTATTCATGGTGATAATCAATATGTTCAATTTTTTTATGTACATTGATATTTATAGTCATCATTTGTAAAAATCAATTGTGCACTACTTATAAAAACAAATAAAATAGTTAATGTGACTTGGGTATGAGTAAGGATCAAAATTTCGTTTCGATACATTATTTCGGTCATTTAGAAAACAAAAATGTTTTCGACCTATTTCAAAATTTTTTTAACCAAATTTAAAAACATAATAAAAAACAAGAATTATTTTTTTAAAAATATTGGTCAAAATATTCTGAAATATCTTAAAATACTTTGAAACATTTCATCGTCACCACCATCATTATTGTAGTTACCACCTAATTACTGCCACCACCTTTGTTATTATCGCATCATCATCGTCACCACCACCACAACCATTACTATTGCCGACGCCCTACATTTAATGATTAAGGTACATATCAATTAATTTTATGTCAATCTAAGGATCAAAATTTCATTCGAAACAATTGAAATGACAAAAATATTTTTATTTTCAAGGAGATCGAAACAAATTAGTGATGAGATCATAATTTTTATATTTCGAGATGTTTTAAGATGGTTTGACATATTTTTACCATTGTTTTGAAATATTTTAAGGTGTTTTAAAATATTTCGAAACATTTTCAAAATAAAATCCCAAATTTTTATTCATTTTCATTCCGTGTCCGAACCCATTTCTAAATTATTTATGTTTTCCTAAGTCAACGTACCAATGTATTGAAAACGAAATTTTGATAAGTGGATTTAACCCGCAGATACCCGAAAGCTCGATGTCGGGTCTAATATCCGAATCGGGTCGCTGCCGTCTGCGATACATGTATGGCCCAGAATCGCCGTCGTCATTTAATTACGTGGTCAAAAATCTTAATCTGTTGGTTAGTCTAACGAACCTTCTTCATCTCTGTTGCCCTCCTCTTCCCTCACCCACGTAGTGTGTTAAACCTATCCAAAATTTTCTACCAAGGGTTTCTTCTCTGACTGCCCACTCTCTCTTTCTCTCTGTGCCCCACCAAGTCATACACACACACACAGCTCATTTCCTCTGCTGGATTGAGATTTGTAAACATTTATCTATAGTTGAGATGTTATTTTCAAGGGGTTTGTCTCGGATTTCCAGAACCAGCTTCAACCGCTGTCGATGCCTGTTCTCACTTGGACACGAACAGCAATTATCCAATTCCAATCCCTTTCGCTCTGTTGTAGACACCAATCAAAAGGTAATCTCGTAAAAGCTTATATGATATGTATAAATTTCAGAGGTGCATTATGTGTTTAGAAAATTCTCAGCTATTGCAGTTAATGTAACACCATTCAATTTTCTTATTAGTTTATGTGTAGATGTATATGAATTTTACTTAATTTTTTGCAATTAAGTAAAATTTGAGTGGGTAAATGCTAAAAGAAGGGTAGTACAGTTCACAAGGTTAAAGTTGGTTGGATTTTTGCCGTGTTGAAAATCAGCGTGGGGAATGCTATAACTGTTACTAATGACACAATTGGCTCTTGATGAAATTTGTTCGAACATATGGTGGGCATATAGAAGAAAGAGCAGAAGGAGAGAATGTAAGAGGAGGGCACATATTGACTTACAACTTTACAAGCCTTTGCTACACTAGAGAAGAAGAGAAAAACAAAAAAAAAAAAAAACAAAACAGAAAAGGACACAAAAATGGCCTATTTGTTTCCCCCTTTTTAAACCTTAGTGTAATAGACTGACGTGCTAACCGGCTACACCATGAGAGCCCATTTCTAAGCAAAAAGATGTTGGGATAAAATATTTAATTGGTTAAGCGAGAGGGAGATAGGGTGGGACCTTCCAACTATCAAATAATTGTTTTGTTGACCAATATCTATTTCTTTTGTCTTTGTTTTCATAAGCCTTAGGAGGAATGTGATGGCCTTATGGAAACCCTCATGACACATGCCCAATATAGTGTAATATGATCTCAATTTTATGGGTAATGCCCTAAAACATCTATTTAAGAAGACCCTTACAATCCTCTACAAGTAGGATCGTACAGAATTATTATTGACAACACCTGAGATAATAAACGAACAAGAAAATAAACTGTGAACATTATCTTCTTTTGACTCCTATGCCAAATCAAAGGTGTAGTAAAATGTTGGAGTCCACAATTATCAAATGTTGCATTACATAGTCATATAAAAGGAAGACGTAAGGTTTACCTAGTAGACTGGTGTGTTCGTTCTTTGTTTCTTGGTGTAGAGATTCATAGTGGTTGTGCACGGAGTCATTGAGCATTTTGTACATGTGAGTTGTTGTCCTTGTTTAAATGGGAGGTTTTGTGAGGCAAATTGATGCATCTTGCTGTGGGTTTTGTTAGGTTTCATAAGTATTGACCTACATATGTTTTGTCTGCTCTTCGGAATAATGGAATCAGCTTTGGTTTTAATTGCATCATGCTTTTCTAGTTAGCTAAGATATTTTTTTTTTTTCAAATAGGTTTTATTTCAGGGATGTCGAGAGTTTCTAGGGGTGGCGCGTGGGTGGGTGCTTAAATGAGTTAGTTGTTAAATGGTTGATGACTTCTGATTTTTTTGCTTCACAATATCTGTTATACTAGGGAAGGATTCATCCCTTGGAGGTGGGAGTGCCAGTAATGATAGGGGGAGAAGATTGATGTGGGTGAGAAGAAAAGAACTTGAAAGGTCAAAAGATATTCCTTAAGGACTTGTTTGGTGAGGGATTTGATAAGGCGTTATTTTAGGATGACGTGTTTGGGGAGAAGGAGAGGGTGGGCCTTGGTGCAATGCTCAAGTCACTTCCATGACCTAAGCATGATTAAAGTCGTGGAAACAACCTTTGGAGGCAGGCAAAACTGTGTACATCTGATCTTCTCTAGACCCCATAGTAATGGGAGCTTCTTGCATTGACCCCTTTTTTATGTTGTGGGGAAAAGGAAGACCTTAAATCTTATGGTTCGATGTTTTTTGTGATCATTGGAACCTCAATTTTTGTTTAAAGAATGCATATTGGGCTGAATTCCGAGGTGAAGAAATGCTTGGAATACTAGATTTGGGAGTCCTATTGAAGATTTAATGAATGTAAATTGCTCTAAAGTTCTTGATGTCCCCCTCAACTGGTTTGATGCAAAGCACAATATTAAAACTAGGTGTGGAACATCTTTGATCCTCAAGTCTGTTTTCTGATGTACTGGTTCTGGTTCTTTCCAACATGGTTTGGGGATCTAACCCCAAGTCTGTGGTGTTGTGGTTTGGATGACTTCTAATGTGTCTCATGTGGTGTTTTAGGAAGGTATAAAAGGTTGTTCATGGACTGAACTTCCTCATGCTTGTTGTGTAATTTTTTTATTTTTGTTAAATTGGTAGGACAGTGAAGTTCCTTTGGCTCCTTTGTTAGTTTGTTGAAAAAGTAATTCACTTGGCAAAACACATGGTATACTTCAGTTTATTCTGGCTGCTGATCTCTCTCTCTCTCTCTCTCTACACACACACACACACACACACCCCTTCGTCTACATGTTTTCAATATGTGTTTTATTTACTTCTTGCAAGAAATCATGCCTCTTGGTTGATTAATTTCAGTCCAGTAGTATCGTTGTTTTTCTGCAAGTTGGCATGCAAAAGTTTGTCCAGTTCATGTCTAAGTTTCGTGATTGTTTACATTGTCTTTGTGGTTGTTTCTGGTGATTAGTAGGCTTTGGGTTGCAGAGCCATTTATTCTTGGGTTTCAAGTGCCTTAAGTAGTTTCGGACAACAAATCCAACAGCAGAGCAGCTCTGTAGTTGAGGTAAGTGTCACATTTCATTGTTGTTTTGCCAAAATTTTGAGGTGCTTAACTTTCTTCCTTATTACAATAGTTAAACAATAGACAACAGCATCTCATGAAGTTAAAAAGAATTTCTCGCGGGTTCCTTTCGTTAGCTTAGATTTGGTCCTTGAGGCTCTAGTGGTCTCTGTCCTGGAGAAGAGGAGAAAATATCCTACAATTTCTGGATTTTTGTGCTTAAGAAATATTGCACTCACAACAGTCAAATGAATAATATAGGAGGTCTTCAGATCTCATTTCTTTTCCTGTGGTAGCTTGTAACCAAACAGTGGGTGAGGAAAATCCTGGGTTTGGATTGTTACACAAGTATGTTGCATAAAATTTTATCTCAGAATGGAGCATAAATTGATTAGCTTTGGGTTGCTTTTTTTCCCTTGCTGTCCTGTAGTTACCATTGTGCTCACAACCAGTGCTTCCTTACATAATGTTTGATTCACTTAGTAAGCTTGAACTTTAGTTTGCCTTACATAATGTGTTTTTTGAGTTTTTTTCAATGTACTTTGATCAAATCTGATTATTATGTTTTATCTTTTCTCTTGCAGGAGCAACTGGACCCGTTTTCAATTGTTGCCGATGAACTATCAATTCTTGCTAATAGGTTACGGTCAATGGTGGTTGCTGAGGTATTTGATTTTCATTTTCAAGGTCATTTATTTTGAAAGGTGTATGCTTGGAAGGGACAGTGCAATATAGGCCTTTCTTGACAATTGGAGTTGATCTCATACAGGTCCCAAAGCTTGCCTCTGCTGCTGAATATTTCTTCAAGATGGGGGTGGAAGGAAAGAGGTTCCGTCCCACGGTAAGATTTGTTGTGTTACTTGGAAAGGGTTGTAATTTATTTCTTGTTATGTTCATGTCAATGCTTGCTGAAATGGGACCGGTGTCATTTCGCGAACTTGTTCAGTGATTAATCTTGATACTGAGTTTTTGAACTTTAATTTTGTTGGAAGATGAGAGTGTCCAGTGTATAGTTACCACAATTCACTAAACCCTTAACGACTTACGATCTGGGTACATCGATCCCAAACGAGGTGGGTTTGCGATCCAGATCACTAAAATGAACGACCCCAAGTTGTAATACTAATCCTAAATCAATTCGCTTTAGAACATGTAGCACAAATATAAAATGCATATTAATTGACTACATGTATATAGATTTATAATTATATATTGTTTTAGATAATAGAAAATCAAGTACAATTATAAGATAAATAGTAACTAACTTAGTGTGTATGAATGTTTTGTAATATATAATGTTGTATTGTACTAAAAACGATCTACATAAGAGTTTTAAAACAAATTGTGACTCAAAATACCGTTTCAGCTAAACCTACGCTTATCATACTAAATACCTAAAAAAGTGTCGTATCATGTATCCGTATCTGTACCAAAGCGATCCATGATCTAGGTAACATTGGTCCAGTGTTTAGGCCTTTTAGAGGAGGACTGAAACCTTTGTATTGAATGGATGGTGGAGGTTTGGCTATTTGCCTTATACTTGGTCTTCAAAGAGGCAAAAGAGTTGTTGTATTATTTCTGACTTTATTGTGGCTTTGATTATTTGGTCTTCAAAGAGGCAAAAGAGTTGCCATATTGTTTTTGACTTTATTGTGGCTTTGATTATTCTTTTCTTTTTTCCATTTTCAACTAGAAATGTAGTGGTTGTATTGTTAGTGTCATTAATTTGTTTTGTTTAAGGTAATAATGAGTTGATAGTCCATTGTTTTGTTCATGATGTGATTATTTTGTTCTGTTTTGCGAACAAAGATACTCAATTAATTCATAACAGAACAATGGAGATTACTACCCCTTGCATAATATTGCCCATCCTGACGAAGTATTGCTAAATGAATTTTTTGGTTACTTCGCTAAAATACAAGGTGTTATGAGGAACTATGGTTTGAAGATGGAGTAGGAGAGGCAAGGATGATGAAAAGAATGAAAAAAGTGGGGCATGACCTTGATTTGGTCTCCTTTTTTGTTGTGTCTAATGTTTGGTCATCTATTATTGGTGGCAGACTTACACTGGAGGTAGTGGAGGCAACTGTCCGCAATGCAATTTTGAAATATTTTTGGGTAGTTTTGAAATGTTTATAAATTTATAATTTTTTAAAATTTGTCCCCACTAAAAATTCGTATAAATTTATCGCTACTTCTATATTTTAATAACACTTTTAAGTCTAAAAATCTAAACTAATTTACTAACATAATAATGTGCTAAGTGATATAGTCTCAAAAAATAACTAACTCAGGGTTACTAGAATTCGTTTGATGGCCAACAAACACCGATCTAGGTCGCACGACCCCAAACGGGGGTCGTTCGCGACTTGGATCGCTCATGTCTTCGACCCCAAGTGGCTTTATCCAATCCCTAAATCAAAACCTAAACCCTAAATAAAAACCTTAACCCAATAAATTGCATAGATGAAATTATTAGAGGTCAAATCAAGTGATACGTACTTGATGGATCTCACACAGCCTTTTAGATCACTGACTACCATTGATCGCGTCCTGTGCATATTGCTTCTCATCGTAGATGGCTTTGGAGGGCTTTCTTCTGAGATGGGGATGCTATCTGTTTGGAGATGGATAGTCGGAGGCTTTCATCCGAGATGGGTTGCTTGCTATGATGGTTTTCGTCCAAGACACGTCTCTTTCTCTCTCTCTCTTGACAGATCAGGTATGGTCTGGGATATTTTGACGTGATTTGGTGAACTTATATGACCTAGTGGATATCAGTTTGGGTGAAAAGACAAAAACAACCCTCTAATGATATGATAACATACTTTGATAAAAGGGATGAAAAAGTCAAGGCTATATTTAAGTTATATTAATTAGATAGCTGCTTTGCAAGTCTAAACTTGTTCTTGTAGGTTCCTATTTGCCTTGAAACTCATACAAAAAATACAAAATAAAAATTAATTAAATGATTGCTTATGCGTATATAAATAAAATAAGAGTTTGCAAAATATTATAGGTTTACAACTACTGGCCACTGATTATGTGTATAATATATAACTATATATAATTTTTTTGTAATAATGAAAACGAACTCGATAAAAGTTTAAAGCGAACCGCGACTCAAAATAACGTACCAACTAAGCTTACCCCCACCGCATTGCGCACCGGGGAAAGTAGCGTATCCCGTATTCGTACCCGTACCCGTACCACGTACCACGAACCAAACCGCCCCGCATTCCTGGTAACCCTGAACTAACTGTAAGAGTTCTAATACTTAGAATAATACTATTCTAAAATCTCTATTGTCACGTTATTGTATCAAAAATTTATGATAGATTTTTAGACACCAATAACACTATTCCTTATTAGTAAAAAATTTAATTCTTTCATAAATTAAAAATTTAGATTTACACGTCTTTAATACGATTCAATGTCGCCACCCTCTCTTCAATATCTCTTTTATCTCCAACTTTCTCTTTTCCTTACACACCAATTATTATCACTCAAAATCTATTTGTAAAATCGCGATGATATTGATGGTTGTTGTTTATTTGATTGTTCTCTTTAATTTTCTTTCTCCATTAGTGCTCTTTCAATGATTGGATTCTTAATTTTTACTTTCTTGAAAATTGGATTTTGATATTTGAAATTCGATTGCAATTAATTTTGATCTCAGAATAAATTATCTCGGTTGATTGGTTTTCATTATGATTTTAACGTGTGAATAAGCAATAAGTTGCCCCCACTACAAAACATTCTGGCTCCGCCCATGTCTGTTATGTTATACATTACCCAACTAATTGCAATTATATTTGGTCCACTCAGATGGTTGTGAGTATCATTCACATTGAACTATTTGTTGTGCGCTTTTGATCTTGAAATCCCCCTTCTAGTTGTGTAGCCATAATTGGATGAGTATTGAAATACATTTATGTTTGAATGGCGTAATCACCATCATGTGTCCTTCATATCTGTTGTTCTGTTTAAGGTGATAGTGTTTTTTTTTTTTGATAAGACTGCTGAAGGTGATAGTTGAAACTTCTATTTTGCCCAGGACCTGGTCTATTACCTTGATGATTTTGTGCAGTATCCTGCCCTTCCTGTTTTAGTGCTAACAGACATCTCTTTGTTGCAGGTTTTATTATTGATGGCAACAGCTTTAAATGTACCTATATCTGGATCAGCTCCTGCTAGGCCCTTTGATACTTTCTCCACAGAATTACGTACAAGACAGCAGAGTATAGCTGAGATCACAGAAATGATACATGTCAGCTTGGATGTTTCTCTCCTATTTTTTCCTGAAATTTCCTTTGTCATTCAATATGTGCTGTTTTATGATTCACTGTCCCAACAGTGAGTTCCTAGATTTTGTTTTTGTTTTTGTTTTTTTACCTTCAATCCCAGACAACATACTTTTTTGAACCTCTTTTCAACATACACACCTATAGTGGCTCACTAAGTGTGCAGGTTTCTTGGGGCCTAGGAGTGAGGTGAAGTGTAGGTTCCACCGAAGTAAGACATATGCAAGGGACAATGGTCTAAATGTTGTTTTGTTTCCACCAAAATGATCCAAGTGTTTCAGTTGCAATGGAAATTGAAACAAATTAGTGATGAAAAGTTAAATCCCCCATGGTTCAGAATATTTTGGGATATTTCGGAATGTTACAGACAATATTTTTAGAATTTTGAAATCAAAATTTTAGATTTTTTCTTTCCGAGCCTTTTTGCTTCTTTTTTTTTTTCGGGCTTCTTCTCATTCTTCTTTGGCACCTATGGTAGAGATAAGAGGTATTTGGCTAATTGAAACTATGCACTTTTTGATCCTTGAACGCATGTTATCGATAACATGGAAGTAATTTTTTCATATGCGAGAATTTTTTTTATAATTGAGTTAAATAAGCAATTCCAAATCAAGCAATTGAGAAAAATTCGCTACAACTTATATTTGGCTTTATATTAGGTCGCTAGTCTTCTTCACGATGATGTGTTGGATGACGCTGATAAGAGACGTGGGATTGGTTCATTAAACTTTGTAATGGGCAACAAGGTATTTACGCTTTTGGTTAACTTGGAACAATTTATTTTCCTCTCTTCTTTTGCATCATGAATATGATTCCTTGAATCTTTCCTACCACATCTCTTAAACAAATTCTCTTGTCTTTCTGTTCACCATGACTAATCAATGAAAGTAGAAGTTATGTTGAGAGGAAACAAATTTTAATTAAACTAGTATTGGATGGTGAGA
The DNA here is from genome assembly GCA_963454935.2 of Ilex paraguariensis. NCBI lineage: Eukaryota > Viridiplantae > Streptophyta > Magnoliopsida > Aquifoliales > Aquifoliaceae > Ilex > Ilex paraguariensis. Next base: position 52,707 of record CAUOFW020000986.1, read on the forward strand.
TGAAAAGGATGGACTCTTACTTGGTTGATCTTGTAGAGAGAGCTTGTATCCCACTTCGCATGATTTAGAACACTTAAGGTTAGGTTACCTACTTAAAGGGCCACTCCATTTCGAGTTTGATGGTCTAACATGATATCAGAGCTGGACCTTAGGTAGTTAGTGGGTCAAGTCTCTTACCCATTTGAATATCTTGGTAAACATGTTTGTCAGCCTTACATGTGAGGCTGGGTCCTATATGAGGGAGGGTGTAAAGAGAGCTTGTATCTCACATCAAATGATTAGGACCATCCAAGATGAGTTTATATACTTGAGAGACCACTCCATTCATTGCCAATTGGTTTTGAGTTGAATGCTTTAACAGATTTCACGTAATGTGTAGGCTTCCTTGATCAACTTTGGTGATAAAAAAGATGCACCCTTATTTGGTTAATTTTACCATGTGTGTAGATTTCCTTTGTCAATTCTGTATACATTAGCAGTGTAAAGAGAGCTTGTATTCTCACATCAAATGATTGGAACTTACAGTCGAGATACTTCTCATAGCTCTAAGTAAACATTAACATTGAAGATAAATATCTCTTTTAATTAGTGTTAGTGAGTTGGGTTTTTAACAGCCCCTCTTCCCCCACGATCGCTTCTAAAACATATGAATTGGGAAATAATAGAAAATCTCTCCTCCACCCCACCCCCACCCCCCTCCCCCCCCAAAAAAAAAAAAACCCTAACCCAACATTTATGTGGATGTGTCCATGTGTCGTTGCCCTCAAATGCAAGGTGTGCAGGGAATCGTGAGGAGGTAGCTTTCGGAGATGTTATTGCCTGCAGGATTCTTGAGTTTCGATCCTCAATGATCAAATGAATTGTGATGTTGATGTACCTATGAAGAGAAATTATGAAGAATTTTTGGAGTGAGTTTTTTATTTTCCCTTTGTCATGGTGCAGCTAGCAGTATTAGCAGGAGACTTCCTGCTTTCCAGAGCTTGTGTGGCACTTGCCTCATTGAAGAACACAGAGGTATACATTCAGTTGTTTATTTTTCTTTTATTTCTTGGGTAAACTTACAGATTTAGATTAGCTACCTTTTATGCTGGACTAGCTGTGCAGAAAGATTACATTTTTTTTAATTATGCAAGGATTGTAAAAGACGAAAAAGGATAGGTTGAGGACCACATTTCACTAGATCATGAATGTGCACTTGAACTAGAATATAGAAAGCGCTTATGGGATTTGGAAACTTGAAGGTTAAGAAGAAAAAGGGGGAGAGGAAAAGAATAGGAGAAATCTCAGGCTAGCACATCTTGGCTCTGAGTTATTCATGCTTAAAGGAGAAGATGCATCACACTGTCCATCTAATACACTCCATAGGATATCTTCATTCACTACTTGAGAAAAGCCACAAATACTATATATTAGACTCTTAGCTGGAGACAAAGCAAACTTGGTGACCAAGTAATTTTTGGAAATCACATCTTAAGACGTGGACTTTCATTTGGACTCACTAAGCCTTTGTTCCAGTCTAATAACTGGTTCTATAGTCAACGCTCTTCATGGCAGCTCCCCATCGTTCAAAACCTCATCTAATTAATATGCCTAACATTAAAGCTTAAAAAAAATCTGTTCCATTCAAATGGAGTGGATATCTCCAGGCACCCCTAAAAGGAGAGCTGCAGGGTTTGAATCTGATTTAGATGTGAGTGCATATTTATTACTGCTTCAAAACAATACGCCGTTACCATATAATAAGGACTAGAAAATATTAAACTTCCAAATTCTTTTAGTTTACATTTTACAGGTGGTGCATGCATATCATGGTTGGAAAAGGGCTGGAATATGAATGTTTAAACTTCCAACTTTGTTGATTACATAGGGGCTTTTTCCTTGAGAGCTAATCATTATGTCCAAATCTCCCTTTTCTTCAAGTTTCTCTTTCACTGATTTCCTATTGTTCGCATCATGCTTCTTTTGGACCTCCGCCTTCCTATTACAAATATCCGGATTTCAGCCTTAATTGCTCCATCTGATCCCTTCTGTTGCACCATATCATCGACCAGCCTCTGTGAACGGCCATCTAAATGCTGAAAGGTTTTCTGTCCATAATTGTTTTTGTTTTCGTGTGCTTCTGCAGGTTGTGTCACTACTAGCAACTGTTGTAGAGCATCTTGTTACAGGAGAGACCATGCAAATGACTACTACATCTGAACAGCGTTGTAGGTATGCTGTCTGGTGCTGGTGTCATTGTATACTTTGCTTACTAATCTGTTATATGCTACTAGACAAGCCTTGCAAATTGCTATGGGCATAATTGTAGAATTCAGCAGACGAACCAACTAGACGTCTGCCATCTTGTTACCATCATATCATGTCCTGGTGCTACTATTGAGTTAAGTCATGCAATCTTCAAAATATTTGATCAAAAAAATTAATATGACCTGGAAATACAGGAGTTAGTATCACCATTTTGTTTATGAAATAAGTTTTTCTTGTTTTGATCCCTAATAAGTTTTCTTTGTGTATGCAACCTTGACCATCAGATGACCTTGATTCATGATAGATAGGATGGGGATCATGCAATCCTCTTAAGGCATGTTACTAGTGAAGGCTTTAGAATCTTATTTTCAAGAAGTGTCTTGCATTTTATTATTCAAACTACAACGCTTCCATGACCACTAAAAAACTGAACACTTGCATGGCCTCATCATTACCATTTTATGATTCCTCCATTGGTATCATCTATGCCATCTCAATTCAGTTAACAAATTACTACATTGTTTTTGTGGGATCGTTTTCAGGATCACCTATGTATATATGCCTATATACTAGGGAAAAAAAGAATACCCATGTTCATTTCAGAGAGAGACATAGAGACTGAGAGAGAGGGAGGGAGAAATCTTTAAAAAAATTTGGCACACTGGTCAAAAGAATGGGAGAACGGGGAAATGTATTTACCATTTGGAACATTTGTGCTATTTTTTTAGATCTGTCCAGATTTTGGATGAACCTTTTTTTTACAGGAAACAAAACTTTCATTCATTAAAGGATGGCTAACAAAAGAGGTGGACAAGATATCCACCCTATAATGATTCAGAACAGGGGAGTTACATCAAAAGAAAAGCAATATACTCTTATAACACCACTAGGACTTCCCTAGTTACAATTTTGGATGACTTTGGCAAAACAGGTTATAAGTTTTGAGTTAAACTTTCAAAGGATTTGAGTGCCCAAAACTCGAGGAATATCTCAAAATTTTGGAAACCTTTGTCCCCCAACAAAAGGGAAGAAAAGAGAATGAAAGAAATGAATCTTCCCTGAAAATGGAACAAAGTAGAGCATTATGGCTCTACTAACGTTGATAGTAATGTATTTGTAGTTTGACTGCTTACACACATAAATCTTGCATCTTGATGGCTAATTAATTGCTAGCTTATTGACGTTTTAGCTTGCATTTGAGGACTTACCCTTCAGGAGTTATGTGAGAATGATTACTTTTTGTTTCAGCATGGAATACTATTTGCAAAAGACATACTACAAGACTGCGTCATTGATTTCAAACAGCTGCAAGTCAATTGCCCTTCTTGCAGGACAAACAGCAGAAGTTTCAATGCTGGCTTACGAGTATGGCAAGAATCTGGTCCGTATTATGCTTCCAGTGCATCTTTTATCTATTATAGTCTTCAAGATTAAACTGTGTATGAAATTCTGGGATTGGTTGCTTCCACATGAACAGACAAATTCAGAGGGATCACTGGGAAGTGAAATTTAGATATTGCCGATGCCAGAGAGAACCATCCTTCTGTCTGTAGCTTTTAACATAGTGTAGGCGGGGATATGAAAAGGTGCTTAAACACACAGGAATATGTAATCTGCCATTTTCCTTCTTATATGGTAACCTTAATGTGTCATATTAGAAGAGGAATGTTAGGAATGAGGGACCAATAAATACCTGTCTCACCGACGATCCTTGGTCAGATGTCTGGGAATCTCTTACTTATTACTGATTCTTGGTTTTTAAGTCATTGTCACCATTGGCAGACATATTACAGTGTGGAGGACATTGTAATATTGTAGTTTCAGCAATTGCATTTTATTAAAATGACAGCAACTCTCAATTGCACTATGATTTGGCTTTCATAAATGCGATGCACTTGCAACTGCTGTTATTGTGACTGTATTTGTAGCCAACTGAATCCAAAATAGTATCTTCTGTCAAATGGCACCAGATTGTTGTATACATTTCATACCCCGATTTATCTTTTGGACTAATCAATTACCTCTCTCTCTTTCTCTCCTGCAGGGATTAGCATATCAATTAATAGACGACGTTCTTGATTTCATAGGCACATCAGCTTCCCTTGGGAAGGGCTCATTGTCTGACATTCGCCATGTAATCTTTCTATATTTTGTGCATTTGTTTTCTACTGGCTGAAGCATTTGTTGTGGTTTGGGGGATAAATTTTGTCAAGTTCATTGTTTTCTTTAATTCCTTTTTCCGTATACTAGCACTACACACAATGTGCTGTAGTCAAGACTTGGACCCTGCACCACCTTTAGGGGCAGTATTAGATACCACTCAAAACTATTTGCCCGTAGCACTGCTATTAAATAAATATGCTTGGAATAGCCGTTACTTTCATTATGATTGGCTTCTATTAAGCAAGATTACTCCCAAAATTTAATATTCTGCTGGGCTGGAGCAGTTGTGGTCTGACCATTCTAATTTCAAATTTCCTTGGCAAGAGTATATTCTGAGGCCTGTGTTGAGAACTCAGCAACTTGGTGGAATGCATCCAATAAGTATGCTCATTTTCCATGTCACTGGCATGTGAGGCACCTAGGTAACTCTCTTCAAAAAAATGTAATGAGATACCAATGATGTAAGCTCTAATCAAATAGAATTTAAGTGTTTACTCCTCATTAAGTAATGCTTCTTTTCCGTTTCTTTCCCCCTCATTCCCCCCCCCCCCCCCCCTCCCTCTTCCCCTCCTCTTTCTACTTGGGGTAAAAAGAGAAAAAAAGAGGAAAATAATTGTTGGCACCCTAGTTGTAGGTCCTTATAACACCTTTTAGAAGTAATTAAAGTGGGGATCCACACAGTAGTTGCTGTATGTGTTTAATCAACAATAAGTTATTCCGAAATGTTTTTTTTTTGCCATATATGATGGAGTGTTTTCATGACCTTCACATGTTGGCACCTCATACCATCATCTACAAGTTTTATTTGATTGACGAGATCAAATCTAAGAAGTTTATGCACGAGGTGTTTTTTTTACCATTTTGAGTAAATAAGTGCTGTCTAATTTACAATTCTGTGAGGCACGCATTTCTACAAGTTTGTTTTGGACAATAAAATCATACATCTCCTTGATCCATGAACTGAACATGATTCCTAAACAATGGTTTGTGAGAAACTTGCAATAATTCAAGCAATTTAGAAGTAACATGTACATCTCATCCAACAAAACTGAGAGTTTGACAGATGATCTCCTCAATAGTATCACGTGACCTGAATTTTATAACCCTGCTTCTCAAGGATGGTTAATTTCTTGTTCTCTGTCCATTATGATGTGAAGTGTTGAATCATGTACATGCTGTTTTTTCTTTTACTATATGATAGAATTCTTTTATTTGATTTCACTGTTAGTTTTCTTCATTTCTGGCTGAAATTTATGAGATTCCATTGAAACAAATTATGTTATATATTGGAAAATCTATGGTATGATTAATGGTTACTGTTGGAACACCTGTTTACAGGCCTGGTAAAATGCTATCATGCATTTCCTTCTGTTGGATATATTACAAATTGTAATTTTAACTTGATAGAATAACTTATTTGTTGCCAGGACACATTATGCCGCTTATGTATTTATGTACTAAAGTTTTGATTTTCCATTTATTGGTTGGACTGCTTGTCCATTCTAATTTTCCTATATGTACTAACTGGTTTTATTGGTTGGACTGCTTGTCCATCCTAATTTTCCTATATGTACTAAATGGTTCCGTTTCCTAGCAAAAACATTGAGGTCTACTTTCATTGTTTTTTACCATGCACTTGCACTTGTGTAGTTGTTTAGTGGTTTGCATGGTCTTATTCATGTATATTAATAGCCTACATGAAAAGTCTGTTAAAATGAGGAGGACACCTGTTTTCAGTGATAACATGTAAGCAAATTAAGTTTTTTTTGCAGGGAATTGTAACAGCTCCAATATTGTTTGCCATAGAGGAGTTTCCTGAATTGCGTGGGGTTGTTGATCGGGGATTTGACAACTCTGCAGATGTGGATCTTGTAAGTTTCTACATTGCATTATAAATGACATGTGATTTTTTGTTCAAACCTGTCTGTTTCCCTGGAGTTACTGCTTGCCGAGGGAAGATTATTTTGGTATCAAACTATTTTCTGCACAAGTGGCAATGCCACCTATGAATATGCAGCAAAGAATTACTACAGATGCTGCATGTTAATTTTCTCTGTTGAACATTAATGTTAACCATTTCTGCCCAAGTGCAATGTTGGTTTTTTCTACCCTTCTTCTGCCTTTCATTGTGCGAGAACTAGTAATTCTAAATTACTTTATTGGAAAGGTTGTATGTTCCGTAACACCATTTTGCCTTCTAATTCTAAGTTCAACTCCTAATGACACCTTTTCCCTTTTCGGAAATCCAGACTGACTTGCAAAATTTGTTCTCTCCAACCCCATCATCAAAATCACTATGATCTGTTTTTTGGAAAAAATGGAAAACCACCAACATCATTGTCGGTGTTGTCGTCGTCGTCTCCTTTTGTGGGTAGTTACGGATGTGGGTCTGTTCAAGTTCTCTTGTTTCTTTGTTGGCTTTATTTTTTTATGTTGTTTTTAACCTTGTTAAAGAGCCAACCTCAATTAAAGAAAGAAACTTCAAATCTAGCAATATAACTACTCCAAGCTGGGGCTGTTAATCAAACTGAGCTACTCGAGCTTGGCTTGAGTTCGGCTCTCGTTCAGGCTCGTTTAGAAAACAAGCACTACAAGCTCGGCTTGTTTATGTGCAAATGCTCGGGTTCGGCTCGGGCTCGACTTGGGTTCGGCTCGTTCAGGCTCGGCTCGTTTCCTGAACTTGAGCAATTTTTAAAGCTCGATTAAAAAATAAACTTTTCAAGCTCGGCTCGAACTGGACTCGGACTTGTTCGACTAATTGCCTTACTCCAAGCATCATAAATTACAATGAAAATTGAATTATAATCTTTGTAGCTTGAGGAAATAATATTCTCGCTATTAACATGCAATTAAATCAGGTCGAATTTTCTGGGGTTCAAATTACTTTTACCTATCTACTGCTTTTTGAGGAAGCCACTATTGATTCATTATGGTTTAGGCCTTCCAGAGGCTGTTGACACAATTTTAATTTTAATTTGTACGATATAATATCCTGACAGGTGATCTTAATGAATTTCCCAAGACTAATTATGTATCTTCCTTTGATTTATGCATAAAAAATTACCTTGCCGTTTGTTTGATTCAAATTGCATGTGTTGCTTCTTTATTTGACATTGTAGATTTTTCAGTGCAACATTGGCCATGGTACTATTGTCTCCTTAAATTATTCCTTCATCTTTCTTTGCTTTATATACCACCATACTGTAGATTTTGGGAAAGTGACAAAAAATTGTGAAAAACAGGCTCTTCACTACCTTGGAAAGAGCCGTGGGATACAGAGAACAAGGGAGCTAGCAACAAAGCATGCCAACCTTGCCTCAGTTGCAATTGATTCTCTGCCCGAGAGCGATGATGAGGATGTTCAAATATCAAGACGGGCTCTCGTACAGCTAACTCAAAGGGTGATTACAAGAACAAAGTAAAGAAAAACAAGGGAAAAGAAAAAAAAAATTCTGGATTAATGACAGGAGTATGTGAAAATTTTGTTTTGCCTTTCTCCCTCTGTACCTTTGACGTGGGGGATGGAGTTCTCTAATTCATTTCACCAAACATTCCTTCAATTGTTCCTCGTTTGTCTTCAAATAAGTACTCCAGAAAGGAACAGGCTGCAGCTGCAATTTAAACTTTCATGTAGTGTAAATATTATCATCAGTAATGTTATCTAGCATCTGGCAATCCAATAACGCAATCTCAGTGGAATATGTCTTGATCTAATTAGATCTGTCTCATGATGTTACTAACTGCTTTCAGATGAAGACTTTTCATGGTCCCCATTCAAGATGAGGCCGAGGGAGGCATTCGATCAACCCGATGGGCTACAAGTTCCTTGCATTAAACAGGCTGCGTTTAGTCTGCAAGGAATGTGACTGGTAATAGCTAGTTTGAAACCCAGCCTCCACAGCTCTATTTGTGGGGTGGTTTGTGTGTCGAGCCCAAAATGCCCAGTCAAAAGGATACTGGGGTCACAAAGTGAGGCATCTACTGAACCAAAACATGTAATCAAGCATACTAATAAGAGAATGAGGTCCAAAGCAGGCATGAAGGCTAGTTCATGCCAAAAAAAAAGTGGCTCACTGAATAAAATTTTCGTCATTGTTGAGTTTGGAGAGGGTCAAATGTAGCCCGTCTTACTTTTGTGTGAGGAGAAATTTTTTTGTTCTTCAAATTATTGATGTCCAAGTGATAATAGGATGATCTTGTCACTATGATAAGTAGTGGTGGAGGCAAATAGGGGTCAAGGGGCTTGGGTTCACCCTGAATTTTTTTTTTTATTATTTTTACTTATGTATATTGTGTATTTTTTTAATATTTTTAATTATGCCCACTCTAATGACTTCAAATAAATAAAATTGGGTTTATTAGAAGAACAAATCTCTTGGTTAATCAATAAAAATAGAATTGGTTATATAATCTCTTGGAGTCAACAACAAAAAAAGAAATTAGATATAACAAAAAAGTTTGGTGGATCCTATTCTCAAGTTAGCACTAAAGCTAAGGAAGGGTAAAAAGAAAAAATTCAAAGGGTCAACCAAACACATCACTCACTCACTCTCTCATGCCCTCCCTCTAACTTGGTCTGTCAATTGAGTCGGGTGAAATGAGTACAAGTCAGGTATCAGAGAGTTTGTGTTAAAAATATTATATTCATATTAGATTCGTTTATTAATTCATTTCTATTAAATTGTGTCTTATTATGTTCATGTCATTTATAAATTGCATATAATTGATATATAAATGAGTTGTGTTGTATATTTCTGTTGATTGATGCTCACTCATACCCGATTCATCTAATCAATGTGTCGTGTAAGATTTACTTATTTATTAAACGGTGATTTAATGAAAACTCAAACTCTTTAATGTTAACGAATCGTGCTATATTTTAATACCCCTATCTCTCACTCACTCTCTGTTGACACATAAAACCGCTTTCTTTCTTTCTTTTTTTTGTTACAAATTATTTTTTATTTGCGTTATGAAAAATATGCCACAATTTTTTTATATTAAAATTTAAAAATTAAAATCAATAAACCATGTGATGTAGATCGTATTAGGGAAGAATTAGGGATGAGAAGGGAAGAAAAAAGGGATGAAAAAAAAAAAAGAAGGGATGAGAATAGAGAGATAATTTTATGAAGAAGATTCAATATCAATAATCAATAATCAAAGTCTAGTCCCCAAATAAATATGTATCCCCTATATATATAAGGAAATCACAAACCCTAAAATAAATAAATAATCAAAATGACAACTAAACCCTTAAAAGTTAAAAGAAATTACTTAAACAATAAATATTAAAAATATCTAAATAACTATCATAATTAATCTATCATATCTATCCAATTTCTACACGATCCCCATCATTCTCCTCTGGTTGAAAAAACCTCTCATCCGGAGAGTCTTCAAAATAGAAGTACCCCAAGAGAGCAGGATGAAGATGACATAATATCTCATCTAGAATGAAAGAACCATCAATATCTTTCCATCGATCAGAATAAATGCAAGAATCTCCATCTGTAACAATGTAAATCTGGTCACGTAACACATCATCTATTTGCCCTGAAATACGCGATGAAAGTGAAAATATAAGAACTGGAGCTAATGCTGAGGAAGAAGCAATTCCACTTATAGAAACACTGGATAACAAAATAGGAGGCTTTGGAGTATCTCGATTAAGTAACATGTCATCCAAATAAAAATCTGGACTAATACTAACATTCAATGTAAAATTAAGCAAATAAACATTAGATCCAAACTCGAGAATAGAAAAATAATTCTCATTAGGTTTCAACAAAAAGTATTCAATGAGACAAGATATCGATGACAAAGGAGTAACATTGACGCCTTGGTGCTGAAAATAATTAAGTACCAACTCAAGTGAAATTTTAATAGTAGGAATAAAGTCAACTATTTCAGAGGAAAAGGACTTGGGAACAAAGTTAGATTGATTTGAAATAGGAGACACAAAATAATCACTAAAAGATTCTGAAATAGGTAACTCAATGTGCTTGACATCTTTCATATGTGTGGACTCGACAAACTTTTCAACAAGTTCCATTACAAGTGGTGACTCAACATTTGACTCTGACAAAGGCTCAAACTTATTTTCTTCAGGTATTGACTTTTGTTGGTATGAAGGAGGTGAGCTCTAATTTGATGAAATCGGACAAGGGGATTGGTAGTTGACATGAGTAACATATTTTTTTGTATGTGAGAGTGTGTTATCCAAATCCATAGTCACCCTGAAATTAGAAAAACATGCAGAAACAACATGGATATCATTCAAGTAATCATGATACTCATATGTGATAGAATTACAATTGGAAGATGTCCTATCAGTAGGTTATAATTGAGAACCCATCAAGTTATAGTTAGATTTCTTATGAAATTTCTCAACCTTTATAGCATATTGATAGGCTGCAACTAACGTATTAAAAGTGTATTGTTTGACTTCCCTATTAATTTTTTGTCTCAACCCAAGAATAAACTAATCAATTGTCCAAGGTTCTTCAACAATGTCACACAAGTACATGAGATAATCAAACTGGGCAAAGTAATCAAAGACACTAGAAGAATGTTGTCTAAGATTGAGTCATTGGTCATAAATTTAATCCATATAAGAAGTAGGCAAATACTTATCTTTCAATTTATATCTCATTTCAACCCAAGTGATAGGTGATTCTTCTAAGAGATCTAAACTTCTTTGAATTGTTTGCCAATACTTCTTGACAGAACCCTTCAACATCAATTTAGCAAAATAGACACAATGAGAATCTGACATACCATGTCAATCAAAATATTTTTTTAAATTAGCTAACCAATCCAAGAATTGATTGTGATCTAAAGTGCCACTAAATATAGAAGGATCTTTAACTAGTGTGGTTGTATGGGTTGACTCTATGTAAACATCCCTAGACTTCCTATGATAATGACCTCAACGAAAGACTCTTGAAATATGTGCATTAGAGGAACTCATGAGTGACTCTTGAAAGATGAGAATGATATAAGAACAAATTCAAGAATGTAATTAATAATTACAAGAAATGAGAAAACTTAAATAGAAGAAAATATGTTTTGGATCAATTGTAAATTCTCTAATTTTTCAATGAATAAAAATATTAGTCTCAAATTCCATGGGAGTATGCATACCATAATCAAGAGAAAATTCTGAAACTTTTTGGGGATAAGTCTATAATTTTTGAAACTTTTGGGGTGATGATTCTATAATTTTTGAAACTTTTAGTGGTGATTCAATAATTTTTAAAATTTTTTGGTGGTGTTCTATTACTTTTGGATTTTTTTGGAGTATTTCTGTAATTTTTGAAGACCTCTTGGAATGTGTCTGCAATTTTTGGGACTTATGAAGATGTTTCTATAATTTGTTGGGACTTATGAAGATGTTTCTATAATTTGTTGAATCTGCTGGAAACTTTGGGTCAAAACTTAACCCATCTGGCTACTGCTACAGATAAAAAAAAAATTTCTTTTTTTTTCTTTCACTGATGAACAGTGTTTTCAAATGAACAATGCACCCATAAACAATAACTTCATTTTTTTTTTACCTGGATAGCCAATAAACAGTGTCGAAGAACAGTACCGATGAACATTTTTTTTTTTTTCAGGCTAGTTCTGTTGCAACGAGATGAATAGCGACCAGGGATGGTGAACAATGCACGAACAACGCGTGAACAATAATTTGGCTAACAATTTTTTTTTTTTTTGTAATTTGTACGAATCGAAGTTGAGCTCTGATATCAAATTAATGTAGATCGTATTGGGGAATAATTAGGGATAAGAAAGAAAGAAGAAAGAGATGAGAAAATAATAAGAAGATGATGAGAATAGAGAGAGAATTTTAAGAAGAAGATTCAATATCAATAATCAATAATTAAAGTCTAGTCCCCCAACAAATATGTATCCATTATATATATAAGGAGTTCACAAATCCTATATATATATAAGGAGATCACAAACTCTAAAATAAATAAATAATTCAAATGACAATTAAACGCTTAAAAGTTAAAAGAAATTACTTAAACAATAAATATTAAAAATATTTAAATAACTATCATAATTAATCTATCATATCTATCCAATTCTTACACGATTCACATCACCATAATTGTTTAAAATTAAAAGAAATTTTTTAAAATTAAACTTGACAAAATCTTTCCAAGATCGAATATTAGAAGAAAGATTAGGTGGATTAGTGATAATATTATTATAAAAAGCTATAGTAGGGAAACTTAAATATAAAAATTAATAGTACTTTTAATATTATAAAAAAAGAAGAATAAATTTTAAATAAAAAAATATTAATACAAAAAATAATAAAACCTCCTTTTTAGTTACCGTTTTAGACCTTAAATAGTGTGCGCCGCCCCTACTTTGAAAAGTAATAACTTTCGGTGTGGAAGCAAAATTTTTTTTTTTTTTTGGTTAATTTTCTTTCGAAAGTATTCAATTCATATCGCTTTAATCCCTACATTTAAGTTTTTTTGACAGAAGTGATTACATGTTAATTTTTTAAATGGTATCACGTGCCAAATATGTAATCATTCCGTCAAAAATTTAATGGTTCGTCTATGTAAGAACCAAAATAATACAAATTGAATATTTTAGAGACAAAATTGATATAATTAGGACTAAACTAACAAAAAATAAGACCAAAAATGCTATTAACTCCCCCCTTTTTTTTGAATATTATTGAATTACCCGTGAAATATAAACAAATTATTAACTTGACAAATGCCATTAGTATAGTGCAATTAGTATACTAATCCGTATCTTCATCCTTAATGCTCATCTTATTCACATGAATTGGACCATCCCCAAGCGAAGAGGTGAGTGTGCCTATTATATTTGATCTAAACACCCAAATATAACATAGAATTTGCATGTAAAGATATATCTAGAGGTGGTAATGTACGGGTTAAATTGGTTATGCAACTATTCAAAATGAGTTGAGTGCAAAAACAAATTCAATATATTTTTAACCCGTTTAATAAACGGGTTAAAATGAGTTGTATCATACATCCATTAAACTACATTTGCACCAAGTATGAGTAAACCCCGGTTCAAAAAAAAAAAAAAAAAGAACACCAAATATGATACAACCCTTACTTAAATCTTAATTCAAATTTAAAATTTAGGAAAAAATAATTTAAAGGAGATTCAAATTTTACTTACATCAAAAGAGACTCAAATTTGTATGCAAATCTTTAATGATCAAATTTTACATCCTTTAAATGTGACCCGCCAATTACACAAAAGTGAAAATTATGAGTTTGTAAACAGGTTATATTTAACTTGTGGAACACAAAATTGATCTGTTTAATTAATTGTGCTAACCCAAACATGACATTAACTTAACAATGACATGACAACCGCCCATCAGATGTGAGTAGAAATCAATCCACCAATGACATAACATGAAAATTATACGACTTATTAACACGAGTATGTAAAACGAGTCATATTTAACCCGTGTAACACAAAATTGACCTATTTATTTAATTGTGTCAACACAAACACGAAATTGACTCGCCAATGACACAAACAAAAAAAATTAGACTACCTATTAACATAGTTTGTAAACAGGTCATAAAATGAAATTGACCCCTTAAATTAATTGTGTCAACACAAAACATGAAACACTCGAGTTGATAGTTTAGTGGTAAGTCGTACCCATATAGGGTCGTTCTCGACTCCCATGTAATTATCAAGTAGGGTTTAATTTACGGGAGTAACGCGTTTTGCTGCATAGATTTTGTGTAGTGACGGGTTGCTCTTTTAGGTTAATAGTTATGACTTAAACTGGACATTCTATAGTTAGAGAACCCATATGGTCACGATCAGAGGGGATTACTACCTTCCGGTCTTTTCTCCCCCTTTTCTCTTCAATCAAAACACAAACATGAAATTGACCCACTAATGACACGAACACGATCCATTAAATATGACCCAAAATTGACCCCCCAATAACATAAACAAAACCCATTAATTTTTTTTTGGGTTTGATTCATGTTAAATAGGTCTAAATTGTGGATGAAACGGATAAAACATGTAGTTAAATAGATTTAAGATTTGGATGAAATGGACAACATATGTAGTTATTTTTGTGAAATATATATTTTTTGGGTTTGATACATGTTATGTTAGGTCTACACTGATTAAATTGGTTAATGACTAAATACTAATCATGTTTATACATAAGTTGTGTTATACGTGTTTAAATAGAGGTGACAATATATCATATTGAGAATCTGAATATCTTTAAAACTGCAAATTATTAGATCTCATGTGGATGACAGCCATAGAAACTTATTAATGGGGTTAATAAATATAATATCGTTAATGTCTCTTAGTAAATTACATTCAGACCACTAAAATTTGAAATGTGTAATACTTAAATCTCTCAAGTTTAAAATATTATACTTAAACAAAAAATATTATAATTAAAGATAAAATATCAAATATTTTAATTTTACCACTAAAATTCATGTTCTATTATGTCCTTTATTGAAATAAAATCAAAAATCAAAAATTAATTTTTCCTTAACAAAAATCATAATTAATACTATTGATGCCGAAATTTGGATGAATTTCACGTCTGTTTGTTGACTTTGATCACTTGAACAAGAAGTTGGAGATCGGAGGGAAGCTTCAGGGGTTGACTCTCTGATACTTAAGTAAGTAAATGACTCAAAGGTATAAACTACATTTAGAAGTTAGGAGCTACGTAGCATCTTGGATTAAATGGACATTTCAAATTAAGATAATTTTTTCATCATCAAGTACAAACATATGAAATAAGTGTAATCAACATATTTACATGTTCCATTATATCATCCATTGACATAAAACCCAAATAAAATTTCAATTTTTTAAAGAAAAAATACTAATCAATATAAATATATTAAATAATGTAATTTAACACTCATTTACATACAATTATACTGTCTATTGGAATAAAACAAAAAAAAAAACAAATAAGAGGTCAAACTATAATTGATACAATATCTTTTATCTTTAATTTGGATAATTTAGTCATTTAATAGATTCCGTTAGTTTTGTAACTAATAAGAGGTCTAACTACAATATTTTAAACTTAAGAGATCTAAATGTTACACACTTATAAACTTAAAAGGTTTTGGATGTAATTTACTAATAAATATACTAACGGATATTTACAGTAGAATTCTAAGTATTGCATGCGTACAAATCTCATGGGACGAGTATATAATATTTCAAATCTCAAAGGTTTAAGTGACAAACTTTAAGATTTTAGTTGTAATTTTTCATAAATTATTTATTAATTTATTAGGTATGAGAAAAAAATTAAAAGGAATATATAACTTAATAAATTACAT
Organism: Ilex paraguariensis; assembly: GCA_963454935.2. Lineage (NCBI taxonomy): Eukaryota > Viridiplantae > Streptophyta > Magnoliopsida > Aquifoliales > Aquifoliaceae > Ilex > Ilex paraguariensis. The sequence continues at coordinate 68,486 of CAUOFW020000986.1, forward strand.
GAATAACCATGTGGTTGTACAAGAGTTAAAATTATCCCATGGGTTCCACCATTACGCCGGAAAATAAAGCGTGGACCCACATTTTTTTCTTATGTCAAAATAAACTATCACTTTTAGGGACACTATGATGAATCTAAGCACTTTTTCATCTATTGTTGCCTAACTTTGGCCAGATTACAAATGGTAGACGAGAATGAAACCTTTTCCATTCTATTTTATTTTTCTTTCTGCTTTACTTTTCAACCAAACAAAACAAAACTTCTCTTCCCCCCCCCCCCCCCCCCCCCCCCTCGGCATCATGTGAGCTTTTTTTGTCGCCAGAAACTTTGGAATGACCAGCCTTTATCGTTTTTGGTATAAAAGTCAAGGCTTGGTGGTTGTTGCACATGAGACAAAGACAACAAGACGCGCTGAACTTGTTCTCTGAACATATCTAGATGCATGCCCAAATTTGTTGTGTTTTCTGCATCCTTACTAATTTTCCTATAAAGATAGGAGTGTAATTTAGGCGTGTCAATTTGAATTCATCCCCAAAAAATAGTGTTAGTGTTGAGGTGGTTAGGTTTAGGGTTTGAACTCAATCTCGAGTTCAACCCGAATTTATTTATTATTATTTAAAAAGAGAGTGAAACATTATTTATAAGGACTATAGATGACGAAAGAAATTTACACAATTAATGTGGCATAAGTTAAAAAGGCAAAAAAAAGACAAGAAGTTGTCATCCCACATCGGACGGGCAATTCAAATGACCTCTCCCCTTTCTCTTATATAAAGAAGACTCAACCTTACACCCTTAATAAGTTGTCTTGTTGGGTTACATCTTATTGGGTCATGTAGGTTTATGTGCAACATTGTGCAAAGACTCACACATAATTTAGGATTATTGTTTATTGAATTTGAATTAGGTAATTCGATTTTAACTCGAGTTTACCCGAAATCAATTCGAGCAATACTCGAGTTGAGGTTTGGTTAGGGTTAAGGTTGAAAATTTTATACCTACAGTTAATCCTTCAACTCGCCCAAGTTAAACCCCTAATAAAATAGAATGGTCCGGCAATGACATTGGAAGCTTGAGGGAAGAGGGAGTTCAAGCAATAAGAGTTTCTTTGAGTGATATTTTGGTATCCATCTGAGTGTTATTAGATTTGAGAGAAATACCTATAAAATATCAAAGTGATTATCTTTTGTTGGAGTGAATACTTGTAAGGTTTGGATAACTATCTTGTACTTTTGTTTTACTGCATAGTGAAAAATCTCTTATCATTGTTGTCATGGATATAGATAATAGCCAAATCATATAAATTACTTTCTCTTATGTGATTTTTTTTTACTTTGTTGTGAGTGTCAATATCGATCTAAATTTGATAAGGTAATTTTTGCAATAAATTGGTATCAGAACCAGTATCAATTCCAAGTACTATTCACAATTACTATTTATTGAGTACTATTCACTGGTACTATTCATGAGTACTATTCAAGGAATAATAATCATCTGCACTAGTTCCTTGGACCTCATCAGATTTTCAAAGATCCCAGATGCTAAATTTGAGGTAAAGAAATTTGATGAAAGGAACAATTTTGGACTTTAGCAAGTCCAAGTTAAAGATGTCCTAATCCAATAGGGACTACATAAAGCACTGGAGACTAATCCTAAAGATATGGAGGTCAGTGAATGGGAAGATTTCGAGCTGCAAGCATGTAGTACTATTTGGTTATGTTTGATAAAAGATATTATGTATAATGTTGTGTGCGAGAAATTGGCCATTGGTCAGATTTGAAAAATCTCTATATGACGAAGTCTTTTACCAATCGATTGTACCTAAAGAAACAATTATACATGTTTTGTATGAAGGAGGCCAGGTACATCTATGCATGAGCATCTTAACAAGTTTAGTAGAACTATCTCTGAACTACTAAATATGGCTGTTACATTGGAAGATGAAAACAAAGTCTTGATATTGTTGTCCTCGCTATTTGATTCGTACAAGCATCTAGTCATCACATTGCTCTTCGGGAAGGATACTATTGAGTACGATGATGTTACTACATTACTTCTTTCTCATGAATTCAGAAAAGAAGACTCCTTGTAATGACTCTCATGCGGAGGGTCTATTTGTCAAAGGGAGGATATAGTATAGAATTATGGAAGCAACAAATCCAGATCTAAATTCAGAGCCAAATCCAAAGATCGAATGAACTCTCAATGTCACCATTGTCACAATAAGGGGCACTAGAATGTAGATTTCGATGCACAAGGCTAAGACCTAAAACAATAAAGATAAGATGTCTGACACTGTTAGTGTTGCTGAAAAAAATTTGGATAATGCCGAAAATATTTTTTAAGTTTCACCTTAAGATATGAGTGCATTAGATGTATGGATTCTTGATTCTAGTTGTTCATATCATATGCGTCACAATAAGGACTGGTTTTTTTTTCCTACAAAGAAGTAAACAAAAACACTATTTTGATGGGCAACAACATAGCCTAAAAAATAGTTAGGGTAGGAACTATCAAAATCAATATACATGATGGAATTGTAAGAACATTAACAGAGGTCAAATATGTTCTAGATTTGAAGAAGAAACTTATCTCATTGGGTGCACTAGACTCCAATGGCTGCAAGATTGTAGCGCAAGATGAAATTTTGAGAGTTGTTCAAGGTGTTCTAATCGTGATGAAAGGGAGCAAATAAAAAATCTATATTTTCTATCCAATAACATACTGAAAGATGATGCAGCGGTGTCTACATCAGGAGATAATGATTCAATCTCTACTCATGGATGGCATATATGATTGGGCCATATGAGTGAGAGGAGATTGGATGTGTTATGTTAGCGAGGCATGGTTGGTAGCATCAAGATAACCAAGCTGGATTTCTACAAACATTGTGTCTTTGGCAAGCAGTGCAACGTAAAGTTTAGCACAACTATCCGGTGCACAAAAGACACTATTGACTGCATCTATTCAGATGTCTAGGGTCCTTTGAAGATAACCTCAAAAGGGGGATCAAGATATTTTATTACTTTTATTGATGACTTCTCACATAAAGTATGTGTATACTTTTTGAAGACTAAGGATTAAGTATTTGAAATATTCAAGAAGTGAAAGGCCATGGTCGAGAATCAAACTAGCAAGAAGATCAAGCGGTTGAGAACTGACAATGGTGGTGAGTACATGTACCAATCATTCTTGAAGTTTTGTGAAGATGAAATTATTACAATGCACTTCTCAGTAAAGGGAACGCCACAACAGAATAGAGTTGCAAAATGTATGAACCAAACCCTATTAGAGAAAGCATGGTGTATACTATCCAATGTCGGATTATGAAGGAAGTTTTAGGCTGAGGCTATCAATATAGCATGTTTTCTCGTCAATCGATCACTATCAACAACTATAAAGTGTAAAACTGCTTACAAAGTATGGTTAGGCTAGCAAGGTGATTATAGTTCTCTTAGAGACTTTGGGTGTCCAACTTATTTTCATGTCAAAAAAGGTAAGATTAACCCAAAAGCTATGAATGAAATATTTCTTGGTTATGCATCTGGAGTCAAAGGGATAAGATTATGGTGCCCTGAATTGCACAAATTTATGATCAGTAGGGATGTGACATTTGATGAGTTTGTTATCCTAACTTCAGAAAGTAAAAGTATAGAGCAATAATCTTTAGCAACTGGGGAGGACTAGAAGGACAATCAAAGAGCCTGTTTGTTATGGTTTTGAAGATTACCATGGTGGGTGATGAGCCAGCTACATTCCAAGAGGCAATGAACAATAGTAATTGCAAGGAATGGAAAGTCGCCATGAATAAGGAGATGAATTCTCTTCAAAAGAATCATACTTGGGAGCTCGTCAAATTGGCAAAGGGAAAGCAAACAATTGGGTGCAAATAGTTGTTTGCAAAGGAAAATTTATCCAAGAGTAAATGATATTCGATACAAAGCAAGGTTGATAGTCAAGGGTTGTGTGCAAAAAGAAGGGGGTGGATCTTGAGTTAGAACAGTTTGATATGAAGGTTGCATTTCTCCATGAAGATTTAGAGGAGAAAATCTTCATGACTCAGCCAAAATGTTTCAAGATTGCTGGTAAAGAATCTTATGTGTGTAAACTAAGAAAGTAATTGTACCGACTGAAGCAATCACAAAGACAGTGGTACAAGAGGTTTAACACATTCATGTTGAAGTAGAGCTACACCAGAAGTGAGTATGACTATTGTGTATACTTTAAGAAGCTATGAGATGGTTCATTTTTCTACTTGTTTTTGTATGTTGACGACATGCTCATTGTTGCTAAGAGCATGGATGAAATCAACAAGTTGAAATCTCAACTCAGTGAAGAGTTTGAGATGAAGGACTTGAGTGTAGCTGAGAAGATTCTTGGCATGAAAATTCTGAGAGACATGAATACGGGTAGATTGTTCTTGTCACAATAGAAGTACTTGGAGAAGGTTCTCTCTCAGTTTGGTATGGAGAACTCAAAGCCTATAAGTACACCTTTAGCTGGCCACATCAGACTCTCATCAACTATGTCTCCAAGTAATAGGGAGAAGTGGGAGTATATGCTCATGTTCTATATACAAGTGAAAGTTGAAAGCCTAATGTATGCTATGGTATTCATTTGTCCACATATTGTGTGGGAAGTAGGTACATGGTAGATCCTGGCAAGGAACATTGCTAGGTTGTGAAATGGTTACTATCGTATCTCCGTGACACTCTAAATGTAGGATTGGTGTATCAGTAGGACAATAGTTCAGAGTCTCATATCAGAGGTTATGTGGATTCTGATTTTGCTGGTACTCTAGATAAGTGAAGGTATAAAATAGGCTATGTTTTCATAATAGCTTGTGGTTAGAGGTTTATGCTGCAACCAACAGTAGCTTTGTTGACCATAGAGACAGAGTATATGATAGTGACTGAGGCTGTCAAGGAGGCTTTATAGCTATGGGGTTTGATTGGTGACTTGGGTATATCGCAAAAAGCATGTGAGTGATAGTCAGAGCGCCATTCATTTGGCGAAACACCAAGTTTATCATGAAATGATCAAGTATATTGATGTTCAATTTCATTTTGTTTATGGGATTATCGATGATAGAGATATTTCTCTATAGAAGATTGGTACTAAAAATAATCTAGCTAATATGTTGACTAAGGTGGTTCCAGCAATCAAGTTCGAGCATTACTTGGATTTACTCAACATTCTACAAGTTTAAACAGTGCTAGGCACATCAGAGACGATCGAAAAAGAGTTTTATAGATGGCTTGAACAACTTCTGGCCGTGATGGAGATTTGTGGACTTTTTTGTGGCTAGAAACTTTGGAATGGTTAGCCCTTATCCTTTTGGTATAAAAGTCAAGACTTGGTGGTTGCTGCACATGGGATAAAGACAACAAGACATGCTGAGCTTGTTCTTTGAGCAGATTTGCAATGCATGTGCAGATATGTTGTATTGTCTGCAACCTCACTAATTTCCTTATAAAAGAGGATGGCTTAAGCATTGTTCAAGCATCAAAAGCTTGAGGGAGTTCAAGCAATAAGAGTTTATTTGATTGATATTTTAGTAACAATCTAAGTGTTATCAGATCTATAAAAGATACATATAAAATATTATAGTGATTCTCTTATTTAGTTATGAGTTTATTTGATCATTAATTTTTTATAAATTTCAATTGTATAAATATGAGAATGAGGTTGATGAATGTGCTAGACTTGCAAGAGGGGACATTTGCTCTCTGTGGTGAAATTTGGTTGTTTATGTTTTGATTGTTTTGAATTTTGCTTTGTCAAATTTTAGTGGTGGAATTTGGTTTTTGATGGAAGATGGTGGATGTTGAAAATATGTTTGCATGTTTGGTTTGTTTTGGTTTTTTGTTTTGTAATATGATAGTGGTGGAATTTGGTTATTGAGGAAGATGTTGGATGTTGGATGTTGGATGTTGAATTTGGAGTACGTTGTTTTGGTTTTTGCTTTGTGCTATGTTGGTGGTGGAATTTGATTTTTGATGGATATATTAGATGTTTGAATTTGATGTGTACAAATCTTTTTATAATAAACAAATCAAATGGATTAAATGCATCCGTAATTGTGACGAGTGGAAGGGTTATCGTGTGAATCCGAAGTTGATCCAAAACGACCACTCTATTTGATGGATTACACAAGCCATGTCGAGTACCACGCCAAATAAGTGGATTGTGTTAATTTTTCTCAATTTTCACCAATCTAATAAAAGATTTCGTGTTTGGGTTGAGTGAATTTGGACACGAACTTTTTTAATTTGACATGAACTCTCTTAACCCGACATGATTGTCAACCCTATTATTATTGTATAAGAGTTAAAAATATCGCATAGCTCTCGATTTGTATGGAGAAAATAAAAAATATGAACCCCACTTTTATTCTAATATTTCAAAAGTAACCATCATGTTAAGGTGCATTATATTATGATAAATCTAATCATTGACATCATGTGTAAGCACATTTTTATTTACATTTTGTTTGGTATGGGTGAAAATAAGACGAATGAAAAATAATGGACGAAAAGTAGGATAAAAAAAATAATTTTCCTCCGTTTGGTTAGGAAGGAAAGATGGCAAGAAAGAAAAATGTAATGGAAAAATAATCCTTGCCGCTCACCAAGTTGGATAACTCCAAATATGGGAGAAAATGGCAAAAAGTGGACTGCCAAAGTTGTCAGCAATGGGGTCCATGGTAGTATTATATCCATAACTATTTAAGGACATTTATGATATTTAATTAGTAATGTGTTTTTTTATTTCAAAAAATAGCAAAAAAATTATATCTTCTACCTTTTCATCCCTTCTACCAATCATAAAGAATGAAAAAAAATAATTTTTTTCTTCAAAGATGAAAAATTTGTTCTCCCTATTTTTTCATTCTTTCACTTTTTATCTCTCCTATTAAAAAGACCATTATTTTTCGCTCAAATTTGGGCAGATTACAAGTGGTAGGCGGGAGTGATACCTTTTCTTTCCATTTTCTTTTCCTCTCTATTTTACTTTCCAACCAAACAAAAGAAAACCTCTATTTTTCCCTTCCTTTTCATCAATCTTTTTCCATCCATTCAATTTCGACAAAAGTATTTTAACTCCTAGTGGTTAGGTTATTGTGTACATCACCCCTTATCGTTTCAAATGCACATAACTCTCTTAATGTTAATAGATTAAATCGCAACTGTTACAAATTTCGTCAATTTGTATGAATTTTGTGATATACACGTGCAACTCGAGAGTTGGGATGAATCCGATAACATAAGGGAGTTATGTGTATATTTTGAAATGACAAGAGTAATGTACTCAATAGTCTAACCACAAAAGGGTTAAAAGAATTTTGCCCTTCAATTTTTCCTCATACTAAAAAGGGTAACTATGGGTGACTAAAATTAGTAAAAACAAATAAAAGTTAAGTGGATGTGAGTCCAGCCAATACTATATCAAAATCTCCTCCAATATATTTCTTTTTTAATTATTTTTATAATATATCTACTTGTATACAACGAGTATCATTTGAAAGCATGATATGTTATGAGTCCAACCAATATTGGATTAAGATTTTCTCATATATATATATATATATATATATATATATATTTTATGAATGGGTATATATTATTAATGAATAAAAAACTCACTTGTACAGTTGTATATGTTAGTTAAAAGAGAATGACATGATATCTGTTAAAAAAAATTTGAAGAAAAATATATTATAGGGTTAATAGCATTTTGCCTTGAAAGTATTTATTTTTTTATTAATTTAGTCAGTGATGTATCAATTTGGTCCTTAAAATATTTAATTTGTGTCATTTTAGTCCCCACATAGACCGACCATTAAATTTTTTAATAGAAATAACCACGTATTTTGTATAGACAGTATCACGTGCTCAACACATGATCATTCTATAAAAAATTCAACGGTCCGTCTATATAAGGACTAAAATAACACGAATTAAATATTTTAGAGATAAAATTGATAAAAATGATACATTAAAAACTAAATTGACAAAAAAATCCATATTTTAAGATCCAAAAATCTATTAACCCTATATTATAAATTTATAATAGATCCAACTTCAGCCAATAGCTTCTTAGTTCGGACATGCACATCACGTGTTTTGTACACGGTACACCAACTATAGATACCCTTTGATTCCCTCTCGTATACTTTACGCCATCTTTCTCCCTCGCGCGCGCTCTCTCTCTCTCTCTCTCTCGCTCTTTCAGAATAATGGAAACAGCTGTTAGTGCAGCGGAGAAGGGAAATGCAGAGGCGCGATCGGCTCTGATCTTTCTCGGGACCGGTTGTTCGGGTTCAGTCCCGAATATTATGTGCTTGATTCAGCCGTCCGATCCACCTTGCCAAGCCTGCTTCCAGTCAAAGTCGATCCCTCCTGAGCTTAACCCTAACTATAGGTAATTTTGACTGGCATTAAGTTTTTCTGGCATGTTTTGATTAAATGTCACTTGATTGTGTTAAATTCAGATCAATTTGTGGCATTTGACTGTGAGTGTAAGTTAAACAACTATTTACTTCAAAAAGCTTAACCATAAGTTGACGGTGCAACTTAAATATTTATACATGCATACTATATTTTGAGCCAAACAAGTAATAATCAGGGTGACGGCGAGATTCGAACACTGCCTCCTACTTTGATACTAAGTTAAATAACTATTTACGTTCAAAGATTAAGCAGATGTAACTTAAGGATTTAAACTTCAAAAGTAGGTTTGTTCTAATTAGCTCACCTTTACGATTTTGTTGAATGTACTCTTTTGGTGCCAAATTGAAATGAGTAATACTACTCGTACCACCTAATTTGTTTGAACTAATTTGTTGATAAAATCCATCACAACCATTGGATTGGATTGATAGCAGGTCCTATTATTTTTTAGGTCCAGCTACCAAGCCAAAGACTGAGATACATTAGATCCAATTTGCAGGAATTAGGATTTCGGGCAATGTGTTAGGCAAGTCTATGTTATAGCATTTATTGGTTGTAGGTGATAGAAGTACAAGTGGTCTAATGATAGTTATGTTGTAGCCTCTGATGTGTTCTCTGATTTCAAACCCAATCAGATTGTCATCAAAAAGGCCCCGAAGCAATTAAGACTGCTCTGGATGGCATGACCCGTATTCTGTGAAGTGTTGATTAGTTGTTGTTTCTTTGTCCTTCAGCTCATGAAGCATTGCAATGAGGATTAATGGAATTATTTTTACGAATTTATAGGTGTAATACATCTCTTCTTATTGACTATTGCCCGAGTGGTAGCGAACACAGATATATATTAATTGATGTTGGAAAGACATTCAGAGAGCAAGTACTCCGTTGGTTCACTTTTTATAACATTCCTCGGGTGGATTCTGTGAGTTTATTTCTCTTTTTTTTTAAGTATATGTCCTTTTAGTTTCTCAATGTATAACTAATATGTTAAGGAATTTTTCTTATCATATTCGTGATTTTTACATTGGTTACCCTTAAACAAAAGATTTATTGAAGATTGGCATCTGTCATATTTCTAAGTAATCTTGACTTCTCAAACCACATAAAACGTCCGCAGTATGAGATAAGGCAACTCGTGATCTGTCTTTTGGTTCTTAGTAAGGATTGGAGAGAGAGAGTTTAGAGTTAGTATTGCTATCGAGTTAAGAACTAGAGTTTGAATTATTTTCTTAACAACTGAATTGACTTGTTTCAGAATTCAAGTTACTCCTGAACATCTTAATCTTCAGTGTACTTGAATAATCTTATTTTGCATGTTTTGACTCGAATAGAAAATAAAACACTAACATTAACAATTTGAGAGGTCAACAGAAAGAGCATGGAACTCTTAACATATTTGATTATCTTATGAAAGAAAGTCCTATGATTTTGCACAGTTTTTATGTAAAGTTGTTAAATGTTTTCCCGATTGTTTGATACTTGATGTAGTTATCACTAGATTCTAAACTATTCCTTCATTTTTTGTTGTATTTTTTTCCATTTCCATTTGAAAGAGAACCAAGAGAAAATTTGTTATTTGAGTATTGATTACTTGTGAAGTTTTAACGGTAAATATCTCTTAGAGGGACAAACTGAAATCATTTTTAATATAGGCAACTAAACTACAAAAAAAGTTCAGCCATTGAACTTTAAATTTTGTGAGAATGTGCTGGATAGGATGTGATCGTCAATATATGTACTTGAACTGCATTTATCACTTTTTTTCTTCACAATTGAGGTGGAGTATGAGGAACTTATGCTTGTGTCAACTGCAGATTGTTTTGACTCATGAACATGCTGATGCTGTTCTTGGTCTGGATGATATTCGTACTGTTCAGCCATTTAGTCCAACAAATGATACCCCCATCTACCTCTCTCTGGATGCGATGGAGAGGTACCTGTTGTATTTTTGTTACAGTGGATGTGTTTGTTATCGGCCATCATGTGCGAGCCAATTTAGTTTGATAATGTGATGCATGAGAGATAATATTGTGCCAGCCAATTTGGTTTAATAATGTATCAGTTTGAGGGGTAATATGTGAAAGACATTGCTGTCACTTCAAATTGCGTTCTTAGAATATTGAGGCATGAAACAAGGTATTAGCATCTATCATCTGATTTATTTTCGTAATTTAAACAATGTATTAGCTTGTGTCAGTTAGCTGTGTGTAATTTAAACTTTCTAGTGGTGAAATCTTTTCAATATTGATGTCAAGAATGTTTCAAAGAAAAAAATTATGCACAAATAAGATTGTAGGTAAATGTTCCGATTTTTGTTACTATGACTTCAATGGAAATTTATGAGCTAAAGTGAGAAGAAGTAACAAGAATCAATGTAATTGGTCCAGTCAGACAAAAATCAGAAATAAAGGATAACTTAACAGGCACTGGCTATATGGTGTTATTGGATGTGCCATGTGGGAGTTATAAGGTGACATTAGAGGTGGTTTTTATTTGGCCACCTAATATCAATGGGCTGTCTGGCACTGTCTTAATTTTTTCAAATTCATTCCGTTTCTTAATTTAAGATACAAAAATGGCCTTGTTAACAGCCTTCTAATTCATCTAAATTATGAGGCAGTGCAATGTTGGAACTAAATTTTGCGATAAGCGGATCGTTTGTCACCATAGAGGATTTTGGATCTGAAATATGGACCATGTTTTACAAATGATTATCTACTATTTATATACTATCAATTGTTGATTGCACTCTGTCTTGATTCCCGTGCATGTTGTTTTTGAAACAGCATCTCGGGAAAATTTCCTTACTTGGTTCAGAAAAAAAATAAGGCTGGCCAGGAAGTGAGACAGGTGGCACAGCTTGACTGGAAGATAATTGAGAATGACTGTGAGAAGCCGTTTATTGCATCAGGGCTAGAATTTGTTCCTTTGCCAGTTAATTTCCTTTCATATCCTTTCTTTATAATGCAATTTCTTTCTTCCTTTCTATTCGATATTTAGAATTATTTTCTCATGTAGGTGATGCATGGTGAAGATTATATATGTTTGGGTTTTCTTTTCGGCGAAAAATTTAGAGTAGCTTATATATCTGACATTTCACGATTTCTTCCAACCACAGAGCATTGTAAGTTATGCTTCATCCATTTTATTTTAAAAATGTTCTATCCCCCTATACAATGCCATGCGTATGCTTGAACTCTTTTGTTTAGAGAATCTAAGGGATGTCAAGAACTAGTCTCTGCTCCATATTTCTTAACGGGAGACTCAGTCTTTTGGAAATTCTGGAATTTGTTTTAATTGATGATACTTCACTTCTGCAACCATGCCACACATTGCTTTGTTCAACTTGAGAAAAACATAAGAAAGAAAAAAATTACTTACATAAACCAACTGTGAATTTTATGCTCAGCTTTACTTGGGTCTTTCTAGCAGCCAATAGGAAACTGAGAGTGTCCATTCTCTTCACAGATTCCTTTTTAGTTCTCTGACATAAAGTTCAAGTCTCTGAGAAGCAAACTTGTCCCATTTCCCTCCACCAAAAAGTAAAAACTGAAACAAAGAAAAGAAAAAGGAAAAGAAAATGACGGAGGAGGAACCTATGGAAAGGGGAGGAGGGGTAGAATAGAGAGTTCACTAAGCTTGTTCCCCACACCTTTATTATGTAGTTGTAGGCTGCTCAAGATGCACAGATTTTAACTAAACAAGTTTTCTGCTGGGTGAAGGGAAATATTGTAGTGTTGGAAAAAGAAAAAGAATAAAAATGAAAAAATAACTAGTTTCGTGTTAACGTCTTATATTATTGAGTGTACATAGCTGAAATCATGAAACACTGGCTTAAGGGATTTTTTGATTCTCCAGATATTTCAAAAAACAGTGGTCAACAGTTGGATCTTCTTATCTTGGACACACTTCACAAGGTCAGTCTTGACATTAATTTTTTTTTTGGGTACTTTTTGTTCGCCTTCCATGGACTTTTTTACTTGCTATAATTCCTGGATGGAGTCGGGGGTTGGAGGTAGTAAGGAGTACCAATGTGCTGACCCATCAGTTCTGTTTTGCTAATTTGGTTTATATGCCTGACTCAATTACAAAGAATTTTTAGCTATTTTGTTTGTTGAAAAGTTGTTTAGGGTGATATGTTGTAGAATGAGAGGGTCTACTGATCAGTATTCAATTTCCTGCTATTGGCCTTTTATTCAGCTCTTTCTTGTTTTGCTGCTTGTGTCTTGATTGAGGGGCCTGATTAATTCTTTTGTGGTCATAGCACCTGTTGTTGACAGGAAGTGAGTTCCCCGGACAACAAAACGACAAACCATCATTTGAGAATTGGTGCCTTTTAAGGAGTTATTTGTAATTCCAGGTTTACAGTTGGGATGTACATGTAGTATCAAGATTTACATTTTCTGTTGATTGGTGTATAGTGTCATATTCTGTGTTTTCACCATCATCTTTTTCTTTATTAGGATCTTGTATCAGCCTTTTTTTTTTGTTGCGTTGCTAATTTTTACCTGCACAAGAACCTCTTATTGTCTTTGTTTTTTTTGGCAGATCGGGTCCCATAATGTACACTTTTGCCTCCCCCAGGTTTGGCCCATTTTTTCCGAAGAAGTTAAATCCTAATTCTTTTACATGCCTTTATTATTTGGGTAAATGCTGCATTCGTAGTGTGTATGCTTACAGACAATGTTGTCCTCCAGACCCTTGAGGCTGTGAAGAAGTTATGCCCAAAGCAAGCTTTGTTAATTGGAATGAGCCATCAGTTTGATCACCACAGGGATAATGAATTTCTTGTGGAATGGTCTAGAAGGTACCATTTTACAGTATCTCAATCTTCTTAGTGTAAATTCATCTTGAATCAGCGGCAAGCAAGATTGAGACTCTATTCTTGATATTTATTATGTCCATATTTAATATTGAAGCATTTTTGTATGATCCCCACGGGCCTTGCCTGATGAAAGTTGTATGGTCAAAAGACCAAATGGAGATGTGAGACTGATTTTTGCAGCACTTAGAAAGTTTTTAGTCATAAAGGACTGATCTTTGAAGCTTCACCATTGTTTGCTTTATAGAGAAGGAATCCTGGTTCAGCTTGCACATGATGGCTTAAGAATCCCCATCGACCTGTAATGAGGTAAGATTCAACCATAGCTACATTTTGTACATTGAAATGTATCTCGCATGGAAATACATTTAACACTCAAATTATAACTGTTGTATAGGTTATAAATTATAATAACTTCCTTACAAGTTTACCTCGTTTTCCTTTCGATTAAATGCCCGAAATACGACTTGCAACTTTTAAGGGAAAGAAATGTTAGATTTATGGGGATCTATCTTAATGTTGTGTCTGCAGGTTGATGTGTGAGTTGTGAATGGCCAAAATATACTTCATTGTGTCATTCCATACTAGATTGATGGGGGAGAAACACAACATAGTTGATGATTAATTACCTATCGTATCAGAAGCTGACTCAAGAGATAGAAACCTTCCAGGTAGGAAGCAAGAACGAAAAAAGTCCTATAGTCTATGCTGGTATAATTTGTGTGACACTCGTCCCAATGTTGTTATGATAATTATTATAATGAGAACAATATTTATGATCACCCTTGAGGGGTTATGTAGTGTACTTTGTGAAATGACTGTTGTTGTCTAGTATGATATCCATAGTAGTTGAGTATGTACAGTTATATGGGAATTCCATGAGCTTTTTATGTGCTTTATCCAAGTTACTACAAAATAAATTGTGAGGTTAATAATTCAATCCGGTGTAGTTACATCGACATAAGGTGATTTGGGATCAATCTTGATGATGTATGATCGATATTAAAATATTATGGTTTATTCTAACCAATTTTAGTATTGGTTATAATATTTTCAGATTTATCTTAACCTTTTTTTTTCCTGGTCATAACTTGACCCATTTAACCATAATATATAACTCAAAAAGTATAAGTTGATCCCAATGTAATTTTGGTGTGATGCCTCTTGCAGTAAGATAGTCATAGCTAGGTCTGTCAATCACGTCGTCAGATTTAACCGGGTTCGTGTCAAAAACATTCTATTTATATTCGATTTGGTTATTAATTCGTGTCTAACAAATCGTATTACATTGAGTTTATGTCGTGTATTATTGATATATAAATATGTTGTGTTATATATATTTTTTTAATTAACTTCACTTATACTTGATTTATTTATTAATTGTGTTGGGTTCACTCATTTACAAAATGAATAGTATAAAAAAATTAAAATTTTTTAATTATGTGTTGTGCTAATAAATGATAAATACTCCCACCCCGTTGTAAAAGGTTGGGTGCTTTTGTTCTACAGCCTCTTTAGCCACTTTCCAATGCATTGTAGTTTTGAGGTTGATGGTTTGGTTTGGTTTAATCAATCTGGAATCTGCATTCAGCAGAGCAACGATGATAGAATCACAGAATGACCCTTTGGGGGTATGCTCATATGTATGTGGAGTTCAATCAAACATAAATTAATGACATTAGTTTAATTCTTTTAATGATCAAATACCATATAAGTTAAATTCATGATTATACATAATTTTTCACATATTACAATATCAAATCGACTATAACCCTATTTATATACATATATATATAACAAATAATTTAGAGGTAAGAGAATTTGGAATTTTTTTTTATTTTTTAATTTCTTAAAATTTAGAATATTTTAATTCAAAACCTCCTCCTAATGAAACGCTATCTTGTCATTTGTAAACCATCTCTCAACTCTCTTAATTCCTATTTTTGAAAATTTACTCAAAAAAGTTATTTTTTATTACTTAAGTTATTTTTATAATTATTTTATCTAACTTCTCAAATGAAAATTATAAAAAAAAAAAAGACACGAATTATAATCCTGTGCACTGTACGGGACAGACCACTAGTAACAAATAATTTAGAGGCAAGGGGTCTTGGAAAGTCTTCTTTATTTCCTAATTTCTTATAATTTTAAATTTTTTAATTCAAATCTTAAGATTCCTTCCAATCACACGGTAGAATGTGTCATTTGTAACTGACCACTATTTTTTAACAATTCAAATCTCAAAAGATAAACAAAATAATTTTTACTATTCGCAGTTAAGATCGTTTTAAATTTTATTTTAAAATTAATCTACCAGCTAATGTTAACACCCTAAATTTAATAAGAAAAATAGACCCCTAAAGGTGTGTTTGAAGTGACTTTTTAAAAGTACTTCTAGAAATTATTTATCATAAATACTTTTAAAAAAAATGGTGTTTGAAACTGTCTCAGCACTACCTTCACAACCACCACTGTCGCCGTCGCCACCACCGTCACCGTTGTCATTGTCGCCGTCGTCGCCACCATCGCAGCTATTGTCGCCACTACCACTACCACCACCACCACCACCATCACCATCACTATCACCACCGCCACCGCCACCATTGTTGCCACCGCCACCACCAGTACCATCGTTGTCGTCACCACCACCACCGCCGCCATCACTATCATCGTCGTCACCTCCGTTGCCACTTTTGCCACCACAGTCGTCGCTGCCACCACCACCACGATCATTGTCACCCACCACAACTATCACCGTTTCTTACTACCACCATTGTCGTCCACCACCTCTCACCCCATTACAATTGATGCTTAAATTCATTTATCTCTCCTCTATGTTTGTAATTTGATTTTGGATATGAATAAAATATGTTTATTATTTATCATTTTTTATTACTCTGTACCTTCAGGCACAGACAATAACTAGTATATATAATAAAGTAGCTTACAATTCAAATCTCAAAAGATAAACAAAATGACTTTTGCTATTCGCGGTTGAGATCGCTTTAAATTTTAGTTTAAAGTTAATGTAATGGTTAATATTAACACCATAAATTTAATAGGAAAAATAGGCGTCTAAGAGTGTGTTTGAAGTGACTTTTTAAAAGTACTTTTAAAAATTATTTCTCATAAATACTTTAAAAAAATAGTGTTTGAAATCACCCCACCACTACCTTTACCACCACCACCACTGTCATTACCACCGTTGCCACTGCCACTGCCACCGCCACCATCGCCCTCGTAATCATAACCGTCACTATGGTTATTGCCACCCACTATAACCATCATCGTCTCCTACCACCACCACTGTCGCCTACCACCTCTCACTTATACTATAAATTGATATTTAAAATCTTTTATCTCTTCTATATGTTTGTAATTTAATTTTGGATATAAATATAAATATATTTATTATTTATTATTTTTTTTATTTTATATATTCAAATACGGACAATAACTAGTAAATATATAAAAGAGGAAATATAATTCAATTCCGTATGTCACACGGAGCAGAGTGCTGGTGCCTTTTGAAACACTCAAAGGCATGACAACTGTCAAAAACTTTGAAGGTCAATGAACCAACACAAAATTTATTTATGGATTTGACTAAGATACCCAAAAAAAAAAAAAATCAGTATTCTACCTCTATATATCATATTTGCTATTACTTTTATCACGTTGGTGGGTCCTTTGTTACTGTTATGGTACCCAAAAAATTGTAAAACTAGTTATCATAACTGTAGTAAAAACATCCATAAATATAGAAAAAATACTCATAAATGTAGGAAAAACACCTATAAATGTGATAAACTTTTTTTGTAGTAAAGACAAGTGGTAAAAATATTTATCACAAAATATGATAAAAACACTTAAAATAATAGTGATAAAAATACTTACAAAAATAGTAAATCACTCATAAAAGTAATTTTTTAATTGTAAAATTACCCACAAAAATTATAAAAATACTCATAAAAATAATAAAAGTTAGAGATATAGTACCAAATTTATTTCTTCAGTACTGTAGTCAAGTCTTTTACATATAGAGTTCAATGTACCTAACATCTAAATATCTAGAAGTTTCCCACACGGCAAGAGCTTATCTTTAGACTGTGTTAATAGTAAATTATATTTGATATCACCCTTCAATTTGAAGAAAATTTCGCACAGACCCGGACATTTCAAGAACAGCATTGAGATCTAGTACCTCACAAGCCAAAAGTGTGAATATATCCTAAAATAAGAATAATTTATAATTTATTCTCTTACTATGCGTTTGGTACGTGATTAATGCATTTAAACAGGAATAGAATTGACATAAAAATGTAATTAGCTTGAAAATGAAATGAAATATATATTATCATTCTAATATTTGATAATTAATTGAGATTAAGTTTTGAAATAGAATAAACATTTCATTCCCACCTTTGGATAAAATAATTTTTATTAGAATATAATAAAATTTAATTAAAATATTTTTTTACCGTAAAATTTCAAACTTAATTTAACATTTTCTTTTTTACAATGAGTACTCCTGTTAATTTTAAAAGATGAAAAATTAGAATAAATGTACAATCACATAATGAACTAACTCACCGAAAACTAATTAAAATCAATAATAGACCAAGGTAAATTTGATAATGAAATGGGAAAAAACAGGATAAATTTGGTAATACTTAATCCCATGATTTATGTAATTAGGTATTCCTCCGGAATGGGAATAAATTTTAATTCTTACCAACCAAACATAGGAATCAACATTAGTAAGGAATACGTTTTTTTGGAGGGGAGGAGGGAGGGGGACTTGAATCCTGAACTTCAAGAAAACAAAGACTTTACAAGGTAAGAAAACGAGTACAATTAGATCAACAAACCCTTTGGTAATTAGTAAGGAATACATATTTCATTCCCAAGGTTTAATTCCAAGTACCAAATGCAAGTATGTAATTAATTTCTATTTGGTCCTGAAGTTTTAATTATAATAATTATATCTTTAAAGTTTAATCGAGTTTTAATTTAATCCTTTCATTCAGATCTATTAAGTTATTTCGACAGAAGGATGTTACAATTCTTTATCTTAAAAAAAAAAAAAATCTCAATCTCTCTCATATACATAAATATTTCTCTCAATCTACCAACACCTTTCAAATTTTCACTCTTTATCTTTTTATTCGGGTTTGTTATTTTTTCTTCTTCAAATCAGATGAAACAAATTAAAGTTTTATAGCATATGTATGCATACCAAACAAATATATTCCTTCGCCTAAGTCGTCTATTGGTCACAAAATGTCAATTTGTTATAATAAATTAGTGAATTTGGATATATAGATTAAATTTAAACTCAACCAAAACTTTAAGAATTTGATTGTTGTAATTAAAACTTTAAGAGCCAAATAGAAACAAGTAGATCCCCTAAAATAATAGAGTAAGATCATGTTCCGTACACTTTATTTTCAGTTTCCATCTCAACACATAATCCACCGTGATTCAAGTGAGACCCGTTATACACGAGTGTGCCAAAAAAAATTTGAAGAAAAAGTCCAAAAAATAAAAAAAAATAAATATATATATATATATAGTCAATCCACAGAACAATACTAGAAGCTGGCCTCGGCGCTGAAGCAGCCAAAGAAGACCACACATATTGCTTTCCTTCTCTCTGAAACTCCAGCTCTCAACTGGACCCAACAAAGCAACTTTGTTCATCCAATTTCTGTGTGCCCATTTGCTTTCTATTCTCTCTCTTAAATCATAAATTGTAGAGAGAAAGAGGGAGGGAGAGAGGGAGAGGAAGAGAGAGAGAGAGAGAGAGAGAGAAATTCCCAAAAGAAGAAGACAGTTAAAAGGCCCTGTTATGGCATGCTTTGTGCCTTTTAATGATAGAAATTTAGATATAAGCTTTTTTGTGTTTAGGCCAACTGTTGTACTTGAGGATGATCTTGTGAAGGCCTTAAAACACTTCTCTTTATGCACTGAGACTCTTGGCTGTGTTCACAGTGCTGTATTTAGGAGTATTCATGGGAATATGGTAAGGACATCATAGTTTCATCTCTATCTCTCTCTCTCCACATCTCTCTCTCTCTATATATATATATATGTATATTCTAATTGGTTTCTTCTTTCTTCAGATCATATGGTATGGAGCATGGATTAAGAGGTCTAGTGAGAACAAGGAGTTACTCAATGCAGCCCTTGTAAGTTTAATACCTACTATGAATTCATTTTTATTACAGAAAAATCCTTTGTTGGGTAGGAGGAAAGAAATTACAATAGGAATTACAAAGCCAACACCCACAAACACACCCTAAGAAGCTTGCCAATCTTTTATGTAAATCATTCTCGACATAATTTATAAATTCAACATAGCCATGGTAGACTTATCTAAATTGTGGAATCGTACCCGGTGCAAGCCCAGAGCGCAGGGCGCGAGAGAAGTAAGTGGTTCACCACAATTTGGATGACAATGTCGATCACTTATCTCTCTAAGATCTCGCTGTAGGCAGAAACATTCTGCACTCGCTACAATGTCGGCCACTCACTGCTGTTGTGTTGTCTTGTAAATTATTTTTAGATCTAATTAGTTAATTAAATATGTATGCTCTGTCAGAAAAAATACTATTATAAATGGATTTTTTTTTTTTTTTATAGGAATAGTCACTTTTTGCTTTGGCAAAATGCCGAGGCAAATGGTTATTTTTTGCGTTTGCAAGAAGTATTTGCTTTGACATTTTGCTGAAGCAAAAAGTGATTATTTGCATCGGGGTTTTTTTTACCATGCCCCCTTTGCCGAAGCAAAAAGTATTTGCTTCGGCCCCAAAGACCTTTTTCTTCGGCAAATAGCCGACGCAAAAGTCTTATTTTCTTGTAGTGACTAAATACTACCTTTTCATTATATTTTTTTGTTTCATAGGGCTAATTCATATGTCATTGTGGTATAAGATGCAATATGTCATGTAGATGTAGTATCTTTCCTCTGTTTCATGCATCCTGAAGAGCCCGTCTTTGAGCTTTTTTTATATGAGAATTGAATCTACTCTAGTTCTCATTACCCTTGAATTTTTTCTCCCAGATATCAATGTTGGCCGATGTATCAAGCATGGCTATCTTAATTGATCATAGCTTCTTTGATGCATATGGTGGAGAATCAAGAGATGGCTCACCAGCAGCAAAATTTTTCCCCGGCGACACGATTTCGATGCATTCAGGAACCATTACTGCTGATACCATGAATCAAACTGACTTCTCCTATGCATGCTTAGCCATATTCAAATCGCGTTTCGTAAAACTGGAAGGTGCATCTGCTGGAGTGTGCTTAAAATGCCGTAGTAGGCCAAGAGTGGTGACTCTTTTGGTGTGGAAATCTCTCCATTCCTGCTACTCTTGGATTCTAAATTCCGATTATCGGAAGACTTTTCTTCCCTATCTTGATGGCTTCTCTGTTGATGTCAAGTATGACATTTTCAGGGTTGTTTTTGTTAGTAGTGACAATGTACTGAACTTTCAGTACTACCCTCCTCATCAGATGTTGGAAAATGTGGTAGAAAGTAAAGGAAACTAGGTTTAAAGAGAGAGAGAGAGAGAGATAGCTAAAGGGTGGTGAATCAAATTGATTTGCAACAAGTTTTGTTATATGAATTAGATGTGTTATAGATAGCCCCTGAAAATTTGTTCAGAATTGATTTGAATTCTATCTAAATGTTCATATTGTATACAGAAAAATAGTTTTATAGGCAAATTGTTTTTAAGTGTTTTCAGTCAAACAGCTAAAAGCTTTTGTCAACAGGCTGAGTGTGTGTGTGTGCCAAAACAATTAGTATGTAACACTCGAAGAGTCTTGTCCATGGGCTTTGGATTGGGCCATCCCACAGACTATGGCCTATGAAATTTTCTGATTTGCATCCAAAAGAATTCATATCGAATGGATACAAATTGGAACGAAATACAACACATTCAAAAGAACGTGTGGATTCGAATATGAAGGCAGTCACTTTAGATAAATAATTGTAAAGGTTATCTATTTACTTTGTCCATTATTTTCGACACGGTCGACCTTTAATTTTGGCAAGAAGGAACATGGGCAACTCTCTTTGTTGGAGCTAGAATTCTCTCGATTTATTACTGGGACTTAATTTTTATATTTTTACAGTCAAATACAAGTGTCTGAGCTAAGCAACTTAAATCTGTTTTCATCAAGGTTAAGGTTTGGAACATTGACTAGGGGTGATGATAAATAGTAAATGGCTTTCTAAGAAAAGCTTGGCTTGCCTTTTTAGCATAGTAGTAGTCTAGTTGATACATGTTAAGATTTTTTCACTCTTAACCATGGGAGTCAAGTGTTTTGTGCCTTGTGCCAGAGAAATGGCCAACATTCATATGCTCTATTCATAGTCACTTTTTTGCTTTTTTGAGTCAATACTTGGACTATTTTGTGGGTTTTAATCAATTATTCACTATGGGTCGATATTCATTTACTATATGAATTTCGAGTTTTAAATCTTAAATCAAACACGTGTTTAGAAAGCATATTGAAATATTTTCAAAAAACTCATCCTTTAAGGGGCTGTTTGGTACGTGGGTTTGGGGGGTTTTGGAACATGGGTTGAGAACTAAACCCCATTAAACTCATGTTTGATAACTATAAATTTAGTTTAGGGTTTGAAATCCGGTCCAGTCATGAAACCCATGGGGGGATGGGTTTCATATGTGGGTTTGGGGGTTTTACATTCAAATGATATTTATACCCCTGTGCATACCAAATATGAGTATACATAGCATAATAGTCATATATCCCTACGCATACCAAACATGGGTATGAACAACATTGAATATTGAATACCAAACATGGGTATGAACAACATTGAATATTGAATCCTTTCTTTGAATTCCATCTTTGGTCAAATCCGAATTTGAAAAAGTCAATTCAAATCTCTCTCAAAAAAAACATATCAAACAGGCCTAAATTACATTCAAACCCACGTACCAAACATGGACTTGGGTTTTTGGTGTCATGCCTGTATGGATTTCAAAGAGGCCACCATCAAATCAATTCTTCATAAATGTCAATTTGACCCAAACCATTTTTTACTTGGGTCAATATACCATACACACTATATTCCAGCAGGCCTCTCTCTCTCTCTCTCTCTCTCTCTCTCTCTCTCTCTCTCACACACACAATTGATGAGGTGAAGGAGATTTTTAATTGCCACCTTCAAGAAGTGCCACAACTAAATGTTGAAATCCTTCAAAGTGGTTGCAACCCTTCATTGACTTTAACTTGTGGCATGAGAAGTTTGAAAAATGAAAACTTTTCAAACCTAACGTTTCAAAAAGATTGTGAACTTTCCAAGCCACACTTTCAAAGATTGGAAGAAAAGTGATGAACTAAGGACCCATGCCCTATTAGATTTGAATCATAACACCAAAGAAAGACAACAACTTAGCATTCATACCAGTGTAGGTCCCAGACATCTATCAGTTTTTTCTTCACAATTCAATTGAATCTCCCATTTCCAAATTTTCTAAGCTGACCTCAACAATCCATGTTTATGTTAATCCAACTAGGACCCACTATATTTAGTTAATTTCCCATCAATTCTCACTTTATTTAGCTATTTTCTCATTAACACAAGATGAATAATCGAATATTAAAAACAGAAAATCTATTATGCCAATTTGGTTCCACATCAAAAAAATTCGAAACAAGTCATGACTCATTTTTGCATCAAATCTAAAAAACTTGTGATGGATATAAAAAAATTTTTGGTTCGAACTTAATTCTATCTCATTGATTGTAATTTGACCAGTCTTGAGTTGCAACTTTGACCCGTTTGAGTCATACTTTAGACTAATTGATTTTTTGGTACAATATTAAAAAAAGTCGAAAATCCCTTGAAATTTTTAAACAAATCTAGTGCATAAATAGATCTTAGTAACTAGAAACTCTAGGAGACTAGGAGTTGTCTACGGTACCAAAAAAATAAAATTTGGTATTATATCATCATTTATAATTTTTGTTGGTATTTTTATCATTTTTTTTATAACTTGCGATCGATTTTAATATATTGTAAAAATACCTATTAAAATTATAAATTACCCATAAAAATAATAAAAATTAGAGGTATGGTAATAATTTTTTTTTTACTGTAGATTTCTCGAGTTAAGTTTACATATTTATAGTTGGATATTTAAGATATGGTGGTCCATTATCCTATACCCACAAGCAGATTTGGTCAAAGAAGTACACTACTCAATCTTTCAAGTATGATACACACCTAGTGGTCAAACCCTGTCCAAGGACATATATGTCATGCCATTCACACCATCAGGCCATGAGCTAGAGACAATGAGAAACACACCTACCCAAAAAACAAAAAACAAAAAATAAATACCATAGTTACCCCAAATACCTCCCAATTTTAAACATTCTTTTAATTTTAAATTATCCCATTTTAGTCTTTAAATTATTTAAATCATAATAATCAGCACTTTTCATCTAATTTCCCGTTAAAACAAATTGAAGCACCACGACAATGATTTTAATTTACCCTCAAACTTTTATTTATTTATTTTTTTGCATTAAATTTTGTTCTCATAAGAATCAGACAAATGGGTTTATGTTACGATTTACTTTGTTTAAGAATAAGATCGTGGCAATTGAAAGTTGATGGGGGTGTTTTGAATTAGAAGCATCATTGGGGGAGTTATATAAAACATTAATTCAAAAAAGAAAAGTAGAAGAAGAAATGAAACACTGCATGTGAATAGGGGACCAAGCCACCATCAAGAGTCCCACCCATTGAATAATATGATAATGCCACCATGTAGAAAGAATGTTTTGGACCCATGCTTTTAGCTAAAAATTCTTTTAAGGAAGGCATTCTTGGTAGTAAAAGTTAAAGGGCCATGAAAGGTAATAGAAAAGTTTAAGGGTACCACTTGTTTTGCCTGGGCTTTGGGCTCTAAATTAGGCTAATGGATATTGTTAATCAAAGTATTCTAGGCAGGAAAAGTGAATGATCATGAAAGGTAATAGAAAAAGTTAAAGGGTACCCTCCTTAATTGCCTAGGCCTTGGGGAACTAAATTAGCTCATGGATATTGTTATCTTTTGTTTTGAGAGAGAGAGGGGGCATAGTCTAGGGTTTGGGGCCATGGACATAGAACTATATTCCTGCATTAATTTAAGTGATCCTATTGATATTCTTTTATGAAGTCATAAACACATAAACAAGTGGTGTAAAGCATGATGGTGTCAAACAAGTGAACGCCATATGTGGGGTTTACATCACATGGTGCAACCAATTTGATTATGAAACCAAATTCTAGTTTAGTTGCCATTTGGCAACGGTAGCCTTTACTTGACACCTCAATTTAAGTTCGAGTTTTAATTTTTTTTACGTAAAATTTCAGTCACACTCCTTCTAGTTTATTATATTTTTAAAAACACCTCATCTATTATTCAAAATATCATTGACACTTTTTAGTTTGTATTTAAACATAACGGACACCCCATATCATTAAACCATCATTTCTTACTAAAAATTTTTATCTAAAATATCAAAATTACCCTAAACAATCTTTTTTTATATAAAATTTGATTAAAATTTGAGCCGTTTTGAGCTCATTAAAATTTGTTTTTGTATATATTAAAATTTAAGTCGATTAAATTTTATTTTTTAAAGTATTAAATTCGAGCGTCGATTTGAGTTCAACTTGAGCTGTTAGCTCCAATTAACATTTGATTCGAGTCAATTAAATTTTAATTTTTTTATTTATTAAAATTTGTGTTAATTAAAATTCGATTCAAATTTATTAAAATTTATTTTTTATATATTAAAATTTAAGTCGATTAAAATTTCTATTTTTTTTACATATCAAAGTTTAAGCCGATTAAAATTTAATGTGAGTTGTTTAAAATTTAATTCAAGCCAATTAAAAACGAATTTTAATCGGATCGAATCGAATTTTAATACGTTAAAAATTCATAAAACGGATGTTGTCTGATTGAAGATATATCTATCTAAAGGGAGCGTGAATGAAGTTTTTTTCTAAAATATATCATGATAAATTTAATAAAATTGTCTTTTAGTTAAAACCTTTAGTCTAATATGAGGTGTCAATGAAGATTCAAAAAATAGAAAACGTATCATAAAAAATATGATAAACTAAAAAATGAGTAGCTGAAATTTTTTCTTTTTTCTATTATGTTTGTCCTTGTGCACTTGTAGAATGAAATTGAAATTGTTACCAACTCGAGAAAAAAAAATTCAATTGCATTAAGTCACCATCCACATTGATTTCTATCAATACCCTTTCCATATGAAGGTCCTCATGGAGGGTCGGCTTGTTTTTCTAAGTTACATATTAAATTGAATCACACTAAAAGAGTATTTGGTGGGAAAAAAATAAGCCTAGAAACATTTTGGAAAGAGAAATTTGGATGTTTCTCTTTTGTCCATTTTCTAATCCCCACCCTCTTGTAGGTTCTACACTGAGTATTCTAACCCTAATACCATTTGGTGACAATTACTTAACAATTAGGAGGCCCAAGCAACATGATTTGGGGGAGAAGATTGAGTCTTTTCTATCTAAGTCTATGCATATAGAATATCTTTAGCACAAGCAACAAATTGAAAGAGACTCGGTGGAACTATTTATGGTGGATTAGGTAAGGGGGTGGCTGCTTGGAAGGATAGGGGTTCCTTTGTTTTTGGCGGTGCCAAGTCTTTCTCAGTAGGTTCAAGCTTCCTTGCTGAGGCTGAAGCTTTTAGACAGGCATGTATCCTTGCTGAGGCCCAACTGTCCACAAAAGCAACAATTCTGAATGACTGTTTGAGCATCATTAAGCTTAGCTCAATCAAAGACGTTTCGCCGTGGAAGATCAGTGTTATTATTAGTGATATTAGACATTTTGCTAGGGTGTATAATTTTACCTTTCTACACAAGTCTAGAACCTATAACAAAACTACTTATTGGGTGGCAGAATTAAACAATTCTCTTCCGTTGGATTGGATTGACTCCCCTTCCCCCCCCCCCCCCCCCCGAGATTAAGACTTTTCTTTTGATTGATTGTAACCAAAATTTCTCTGCTTAATGAAATATATATATATATATATATGATTTCTTATTGTTCAAAAAAAAAAAGTAAGGGAGTTTGAAAAAAAGGCTTGAGGCTAGGTCATACATATACCTTAAAAGTATATACTTACCCCATAGCCCCCAAAATGAGAAAAAAAAAAAAAAAAAAACCTTAAAAGTATACAACAACCCCCCCCCCCCCCCCCCCCAAAAAAAAACAACACACACCCCTAGGGCACCGACCATGTGTTCATGTTACTAATTACAGATTAAGTAATTCATTAACACCTTTGTTATGCTTCCCAACAAATTTCTTCAAGTTTTGCATTTCAAATCAGCTCAGATGATTTGACTATTCATACTAATTCAATTATTCATATTTTTTCGTTATAAATTGTCCAAATTTGTATCGATTATTTTTTTAAATTTAATGACTAGACACTATAATTTGAATTAGGTTAAAAATAACTCTTTAAGGGACTAAGAATGACTATTCATATTCACCTGACATACAAAATTCTAAAAATAGTTTGAAATGTACCCATTACTTGTGAGAGAGAGAGAGAGAGAGCATAGGTCATAGGTCATGTGTTCAATACAGGGCAAAGGGTAAGAGGAAATATATGGAGGGTCACATTATAGAATTCAGAACCTCTGATTTTTTCCTGAAATACTGACACTATTCCCTGAGTCATAAAATTTGATGCATTGGTGGAAGCGTAGATAAAGTATCTTTGACTGTTTTCAAAGAATACCTCTAATTATAATAATATTATAATAGATATAAAAATAATCAAAATTTTGGGCAAGTATATAATAATCAAGTTTCATGGGGGGCTTATGCTATTTATATGATCGGCAAATCCTCTGCGCGCGAGGAACTCAGACCAACGTTATTAATTTAAATTTGCCCAAGAAGTTTCGGGTTTCTTTTTTTTTTTTTTTAGTTCAATGGTAAAAGGTATTCAAATCAGCTAATGTGCATTTTGATAAATTTCTTATCTGATCCAGTCAAAGCCAGACCATTTATACTAGAATTATGAAATTCATGAAAGATAAATTTCTGATAACCTATCTCTAAAAATTGTTAAAATTTAAATTTAAGACGTATGAATTATAAACTCGTCTCCTTTTTCTCCTGAAATTCTTATATACTTTTTTTAGTCAAATGGGATTTCAAATTTACATAGACGAAGTCATCCAACAATCATGGCGAGATTATTGAAAATCATAACCAAACAAAGAGGCAAGATCCACTCTAATAATATTATTTTAATAACGTGATTTCATAGGAATTATTGAATCAGCACCAAATTCTAATATTTGATGGAGTCTACAATGAATCCAAAGGTCATAATTAATTATTTCAGTAAATTAGATTCCAATAGCATTGCTCATACTTAAAAGTGTCCCTTAAGTTGGATCCAAGGGGAGTAATGTTATTTACACCTAAAAATCTGAGCTAATTTATTAACATGATGACATGGTTTCAGAGGAACTATTGGATCAACACTAAATTCTTATATTTGATGGAACCCACAATCAATTCAAAAATAATTATAAATTAGGTCAATAAACTAAGTATCAATTACGTTACTCTTTTTATAATACAAGGTGTCGTTGAACTTGTGACATTCTATAAGAGGTGTGGCTCAAGTTTTTATGAACTTTTTTCTTGTACTTTTTTCTTATTTAATATGAAAACCAATATTAAACATGTTGATGTTAATTCTAATAAGAAAAAAATATTCTTTTTAATAAATCTTGTGTAATTATTTTTTACTCATATTAGAGTTATTTAATAGTTTCCTTAATCTCTATGCAAAAATCTTAAGCGACATATATTTAGAAATGGAAGGAATATTAAAGAGTAATTTTCAAGTTATTAGGTCGGATAGACACTCTTCATTAAAATTATCATAACTCCCCTAATTAACTCCAAATGATGCACTTTGTGTTGTGTAGAAAAGTTTATTTATACAACTTTGCAATTGTGTTTTCGTTGCATCATTAAACGTTAGTAAATTTTGATAGGGTTTTTAGTAAATTTTGCATATATATACTCATACCACTAAAATATATAATAAAAGAAAACGAATACATGACTCTACGATTTTGAAAGTATACTAACATCCAAGAATAAGATCAATACATGTAAACCCACACAGGTAGCTAGTAGTGTGGGGTTGGATCTAGACGAAGCGTGGAACCGTATGTCAAGGGGTTCGATCC
Organism: Ilex paraguariensis; assembly: GCA_963454935.2. Classification (NCBI taxonomy): domain Eukaryota; kingdom Viridiplantae; phylum Streptophyta; class Magnoliopsida; order Aquifoliales; family Aquifoliaceae; genus Ilex; species Ilex paraguariensis. The sequence goes on from CAUOFW020000986.1 coordinate 97,065, forward strand.
TTACCTTTTGTTGTGTTTGTAAAATACCAAAAATGTCCCTAACAATCTGCACGGGATGGACACGTGATATTTTCCGTCAATTTTTGTGATGGGAGTTAGTGTTATGGACCACATGACCTCAATATTTGAATTTTAGAGACAAAAATTGACGAAATTAAAAATTTAAAGATTAAAGTACGATAAGCGATAAACCTGATAAATCAAAATAAATGTGTGCCCAAGGATTCTGGTAGTACAAATCTTTGTCCTCTGAGGACAAAGGTGGTTCCTTTGATTGACCAAATGGAAATGGTGGAACTCACTGCAAAAAAAGAAAGTTAAAGAGGGTTGAATCATGAACCATGATCAGTGCATTTCAACGTGTTCTTTATGGTCCATGTTGTTCAGATTCTAATAGGGACCATATATCATACTTTTGGCTGGTACAAAAGGACACATTTTGGAAGTTCAAAGAACTTAGAGTGCCAAGATTCCAAAGTTGATTCGGATGAAAGAGAAGATTAATTGAAGTCCCTGTAAGTTAGTTGAACGATTCTGATCGCACTACAAAAAAAAAGTAAAAAAAGAGATAGTAAATCGTGTCTAGTTTTCTAAAATTGAACATTTATTTAGGGTTTTATTATGATACCCGGAAAAAAATTAAACTATACTATTTATCACTTTTTTTGAATATATATATATATTTTTTTGGGTGAAATCAACTAATTTTTAGGATGTATTCACTTTTTTTGGGTAGAAATTACTATTTTTAGGGTGTTTTTTTTGGTTCGAAATTGTTTCTCTTCTATCTAATATTACACATTACTCTAGAAAATATACTCCCACAAATTTGAACAGTCCATGTCGTCTAAATTCAATAAATTATTTTATAATTTATATTTTAATCGCGGCAAATTTAGCCTTTTAATCGGAGTAAATATCTTAACGATACTAAATATTTTAATCATACACTTATATTTTACCTACATAAAAATTCAATACTATGAATTAAACTAGAGAAAAAAAATACTAACTCAGTGGTAGGCGTCTAAATCTGTCATTAGGCATATCAAATGTAGGGTTTCTAAATCTGTCAAAATATTTTAAATTAAGATAAAATCGTGTTTCTCAAATTTATTTATTAAATATTATATTTTAAATAAAGTGTCAAAATTTTATACATTAAATATTTAGTGTCCGTTAAAAAAAAAATGTCTAGTGGAAGTTAATATGCTCTACTGATCCAACCACCGATACTAATTTGGAATATAAATTTAATAAATAATTTAGTAAACATACTATTACTTTTTAAATTAATATCCCAAGTCAAGGTGGTATTTTTAAAAATATGTGCATATCAATGTGGATAAAGTATAATCCACATTATGGTAGTTTTATTAATCATCGCATGTCCAGTATACGAAATTTATAATATTTTCTTATTGTCATTGTCATTCCTACTTTCACGCTGGTATCACCTATACCTCTATCTCATTACAACATTATTAAAAAATTATTTAATAATGTACTAAATTGATATTTTATAAAAATATAAATGTAAAGTAATTGACAAAAATAATAAGAAATTCTAGATTTTATAATAATAGCCTAGATCATTTGCATCCAACAAGTTATCTTGTAATTTATATTTTAATCCTTTAACTATTTTAATTTGTCTATTTATAGTATTATCTTTTAACCATAATAAATCTACCTAATAATAGTTTAACCATCCTAAATCTATCTAATTAATATTTTAACCCAAAATAAATATGCTCACTGGCACTTTAAACTGTAAAATATAAAACTCCTGACGTATTAAAGTAAAATAAAGTTCAGATTATTTAGATTGGACAACTTAGGTTACACTGCTTGCATTTTAATCTTTTAATTACAATAAAATTTTTATTTACATTTAGATCTTTAAACACAACAAATATTTTAACTTTGTTTATTTTTAAAAAAATTATAAATATTTGAACTGGGATAAAAAAAAATGATTTACACAAATAACTAATTTGTCTTTGTTTCTTTTTTTTGGTGAGTAAATACTTAGTTGTCATATCTATATCTATCTATACTATATACTAAAATAATTGACAAAATGTTTGAGAAATTTTCTTTTCCCATATCTCATTTTTATCCTAATTTTAAATTATTTAATTCGCCACTTCCAATTAAATTTCAATATGTGACATATATAACTACTTCCAACATTTTTTATAACTATCTCACCTTTGAATTTTTCATCATCTATATTAACTATTTTATATTTATTTTAAAAATAAATATTAATTTAATATATTTGTAAGTAATTTTCTAATTAGGTTAGGATGAGAAGAGAGTTTGGATGTAGAGGTGATAACCGAGAGATTTTAAATTTCATGGAGTAATATTTATTATAACGATGATATATGGTATTATTAATTAATTTATTAAAATAATGGGATCTATTCATCCTATATGTGGTGTATTTCTATTGGTCGGTGATTGAAATGACTATTTTCTCCGACCACACTTTGAAGTAAACTACAAACGTTGAACACCCTCATGTCTCAAGATAAAGAATCGGTAAAAAATCGCCGACCCCATGAACTATTCGGTAACTCCTGTCCAACTACACAAAACACTCCCATGAGAGAACTGCCACTTCAAAAGGCTCTGCCCCCCTGCTTCATTTTGTCTCTCTAGGCCTCTGTCTCTGTGTGTGTGCGAGAGAGAGAGAGAGAGAGAGAGAGAGAGAGAGAGAGAGAGATCCAATGGAGTACGAGAGGATTCACAAGATTCAGGTTTGGTTTCTCCGTGCACCCAATGGTAGTAAATATGCAATTGAAGCCAATGCAAAAACAAAAAACAAAAGGAGCTTCTAATCTCAGTTGTCTCATTCAGATTGTTCGATGTGAACAGTTGTAATCTTTGCCTTGTTTTCTATAATGGGTTTGTGTTTCAATGATTGCATTGTAGTGAAAAACATCAGTTTTTTCAATTACTTGGGTTTTAGCTTTATCTAATTTGCAAACTTCCTAAGAACTAATTTCCCATAGTTTTTAGCTGAAAGAATACCCAGTGGTGAAGAAATCTCAAATTGGAACTTCTTGGATTGATGGGTTTTTGCTCTATTCAATTTGCCTTTTAATTGTTTGAAACGTTTTTAGAAATTAATTTTTAGTTGAAAGAATACCCATTTGGTTTTGATAGAGAAATCTCAAATTGGAGCTTCATAGGTTGATGTATTTGGCTCTATTAAGAGTATTCTACACAAAGTTGACAAGTTTTTGGAATTTTTCTGGGTGAGATTTGATGATTTGATTTTTGATTTCTTGTGCACTGTAGACTGGTATAATTTCTCCAAGCAAGTTGAGGATGAAGCTGATAGGGCCTCACCATCAAAAGAAGAAAGATGGATCAAATAGTAATTCCTCAAGAACATCTCCTTCCAAGCTTGAGGATTCTGAGCTTGTGAAGAACAGTTTATTAGGCACTAATGATGGAGATTTTGATCAGGAAGGTTTGTGACTTATTCACTCTTGATTTTGGCTCTAAACCCATTTGTAGATTTGAACAGTATATATATAAACGGCCAGTGTACTAGGCTCCTATCACATTGGGATATGGGAGGTCGCATGCACGCAGTCTTATCCTGCATGCGAAGAGATTGTTCTACAGTTGAATAGTATATATGAATTCCAAAAATGATTTTAGGATTTGCCCTCCAATTGGAGCTCCTCAGCTTAGTTTAGTTGTTTTTATATTGTGCTCGACTTTCAACTGGTTTTGATGCACCAAATACCTGTTCTGATTTGTGGCCTTTTCCCCTGAATTTACAGTCTCCGGTTTGGAGGTTTCATCGGTGAAATTGTCCGGTAAACAAGGTTCTTTCCAGCCAAAGGGGCTTTTGCCAAGTGAAAATGGCGATCCCGGTCAGGTTAAAGTGCAGCAATTTTCCAAAGATGACTGTGGTAATTCGAGTTCAATTCACCCAGTTAGACCACTGGAGGATGAAAGTCTTGATTATGATAGTACATCTAGCTTTGAATTTCATAAAGGGGAGAGGCCACACAATCACTTAACAAGATCACTATCAAGACCTATGTCGTCTAAATGGAATGATGCAGAGAAGTGGATAATGAGTAGGCAAAATGTGCAAGCTAATTATTCGAAGAAGGCCCATTTACAAAATCAAGCAAATCGGGGACCTATGATGAATATGGTGAGAGTAGCTCCAGAATCTGCTAGTTATGACCACAAATTATCAGTTAAGCGAGTTGATTTCTGTCAACCTGCATCAGCAGTATCACAAATAGGGTTGGAGAAGTTCTCTTTTGTTCCTCAAGGTCAAGCGAGGGGAACAAACCCGGTGATAGATTTGGGTCCTCAAAGTAAGGATTTGAAGGAAGTTGACAATACAGATTCATCTTTAACAAAGAGTTCAGCAGAAGATACAACAGGTAAATTATGATTTTCACGTGGTTCCTTCAGATTGCAGGTTGAGAAATAGAGAGACTTCTTTTATGTTTGAGCTTCATTTCATAGATATTTGTTCTTCTTTATGGCTAAGTTATTTCAAATATGCATCTGTATAAATTTATGCTGCGGTGAGCTACAAATACCGTACTAATACATAATTCAAAAGTTCAATTAGGTGATGCATATAGAATAATTGACTTAATAGAATCAACCCACTGTATTGGTCGATGCAAATGAAGCACACCTATGCAAAAAAAACTATGTGGCAATTACATGAGTGCTAGGGGAAGAGCCTACCAATCTATGTTGAATCCAAACTAGCAGATTCTTCAAGCTTGGAATCTAATGGCTTTGTGTTGGTCTGGTCATCTAAAGTAGATCTCTTTGTCCCCATTTCACGGTATCAATTGTGAATTTTATGTTTTGTGGATTTGACAGGAAAAAGGATCATCAGAACTAAACCTGTAGATACGCCATGGTTCATAGACATGTTGATGTTTCTATAAGCTTGACATTTCTACGATCAAGAATCCACTTATATGTTAAATCTGTGCTGCAAAAGAAGTCTAATTCTCATTGCGGTTTCATACTTGAATAGAACTTGTGTCATTTGCTGTCCATATTTACGTGTCACTCTTTTTTTCTTGTCTCATGCAAAGATGTAATGATTGTTTATGCAGGAGTTCCTGCAGTAAGATCAGTTTCAATGAGAGACATGGGAACAGAAATGACCCCAATTCCAAGTCAAGAGCCTTCAAGGACTTCTACTCCTATAGGGGCAACAACTCCACTGCGCAGCCCAGCTTCTTCAAACCCATCTACTCCTCGACGAGGAGCACCAGCACCCACACCAACAGAGTACACCATTGATGAAGCATCATCACAGACAATTGAAAAAGGCAAAGCAGAATTGTCGGAGCAAGATCTAAAGCTCAAGACAAGAAGGGAGATAGAAGCACTAGGTGTTCAACTTGGCAAGACGAATATCGCTGCCTGGGCAAGTAAGGATTTGAGAGATAAGAATATGTCTCCAGTTGAAACCATCCATGCAGAGGAACTTGATTGGATAGAATTTGAACAACGTGCTACAGCATGGGAGGAAGTTGAAAAATCTAAACACACTGCCAGGTTTGTGCTACTTCTAATGACTAATACTTTTAAATTGGGTACACATGATTATTCTCTTGGAGAGAAAAGCATGATCGTTTCTGCTATAAAAACTACATTCTCCATTTAAGTAAACTTATTGTCCATTATCCAGATTTAAACGCGAAGAAATCAAAATCCAAGCATGGGAAAGTCAGCATAAAGCAAAACTTGAAGAAGAGATGAGGAGAATAGAGGTACTTGAATTTTTCTTTCTCCACGATATCATAACATGAAGCACTTTACTGTGGCATTCAAGATCTCATTGTGCATTCTCTCAAGAAAAGCTGGAGTGGAACTCATTTACGAGATCTGCTAGTGAAATATTAACATGAATCAAAACTTCGATCCAGTTCTAAATGTGATGATTATCATCTTTAATAACAAGACTAGAACACACTGAGCTATTTTAGTGCCTCTAATACAAACGTCTCTTGTTTTTTAGACCCAAGTTGATCAAATGCGAGCACATGCTCAAACAAAAATGGCGAAGAAGATTGCAATGACAAGGCAAAGGGCGGTTGAAAAAAGGGCTGCAGCTGAAGCTAGGAAAAATCGCCAGGCGGAAAGAACTGCAGCTCAGGCTGAATACATTCGACAAACAGGTCGAATTCCATCATATTCTTTCGTATGTTGTGGTTGGACATGATAAAATTAGCAGAGTGCAGATAAGAAAGTGTTTCCTTATAGAGTTACTTTGTTTGAGTAGCATCTTTGAACTCAGTCTGGATTTCATCATCAAAGGAGTGTTGTCCTGTTTTGTCATCCATTCCTGTATTAACTTTAGCAACCACAGAATGCAAAGCAATTGATCTATACATTGTCACCTCTCTCAAATTCTTCCCAACTCCAAGCTTTGCACAGTTTCTTGCTGGGCAGATAGACCCGTTAATTCTTTTTTCTGAAAAAACAAATGATTACTAGCGGTGCACAAAACTCCCGGTATAATGGAGTATAATTTTATTTTCATTTTGGAGAGGCTAATTCTTGAATTCACGATATTTTGCTTGGGCGGATGAAAGCATGAACGCATGATAAACGAATAAGTACATGTGAAAGAGAAACCGAGAGGTTTTGGCAGAAGACTGAACTGAAGAACACTAAAATTAGAGAGCAACAACCTGGAAAAAAAAAAAGGATGGGTAGTAGCATCAATTGAAAGACCTTCTTGGCAGTTTCGTACTCTTTAACTTGTTTTCTAAATTACTGTTAGTCTTCTTTAAATTGTGATTAAACACGTACTTTTCAGTACAAAAACGGATCTACGAAACACAATTTTATTGTCTTTAATTGAAAGTGTGTTTTACATACACATTTTTGTATTAAAAAATATGTAATAATTTTTTTCACAAATATGGTAGTAATTAAAAAAAATAAGAAAGTATGATATTGAAGTGAAAAGGTTAAAAAAAAAAAAAAAGGGCAGGATGGTGATTGATTCAAGTTATACTTCACCATGGCTCTAATTTTTATAGTTCCCATGGCCACCCATAATAGAGAGAATGTAGATTGAATTGAAAAATGAAAGGTGTAGGCCCAAACTAGCTGGGATTTTGGAGGTCGCCTCGTAGCACTTTCATCCAATCGAGTTATAAGGTCTTGGTTTCACTCTCAAGAACTAGTATGCTCTTTTCTCGGAAGTTGAAAAACAACTAATTTAAGTTTATAAAAACTTAAGTCTTATACCTCAATCAATATCTTGATTAAACGTTCTTTTCCTTTAGAATGAGACACAAAATTTATTTAATTTTTTTTATTTACTTTATTCTTTTAATGATCAATGGTTGTGAATGATTAAACCAAAGATTCAATCCTTTCCTCCCTCTCTTGCCTCAACATGGGAAACCATGGTCCCCTAAATTTAAAAAATTACCTCTTGGCTAAAATTCTTGGAATTACATGATAGGTTAAGACTATTTTCTTAAACATTTAAGATCCGAAGATCAGATTTGGGGTATGGATGAGAATAATATTGACCATTCCCAATTCTATAGAGTTGCAAAAACAGTATCTTTGATTGTAAAAATAAGATTATATATCTCACCCTCCTACGCGACAAAAACCTTGTGCAATGAACAACCCCTATTCAGTGAAGTGCTATCTATCATCACAACAATCTAAAGTGTGTGCACATGCATCAACACAGTGACCAAGACCATGGTCAGCTGGAAAAGTCCTACAGCCACCACACAAATCAGGGAAGGAACAGCACAGCACAGCACACATATCTAACCAGGTGAAACAATTCCTAGTGTGTCACAGATGATGGGGTCAACACTTTTCAAATCAATGTGACCTTCACTTAGAAAAGAGTGAAGAACATAGTTTATCCTGAACATTGCTTTCAATTTTAATTTAGTACTTAAACTTTCAATTATTTCAAATTTAATCTCTCAATTATCAATTTTGTCTCACTTAAATCATTCTGTTCATTTCAACCGTTGGATCAAAATGCTGAAATGAATCAAATTAGATTAGTCTTCAATTGATCTAACTATAGAAATTGATGGTATGACTTAATTAAGACAAAATTGATAATTTAAAGAGTAAATTGAAAAAATTGGTATCAAATTAAAACCAAGGATACAATTCAAAGACTAAATATGATTTTTACCCTTTAGAAAAAGACTCCCCAGCCCACAGGTATAAAGGGAGAGTAGTTGGGGTAGTTGAAATACCAATTCAAACTTTAACTGGTACTATTAGTGTTGATAGTGCCCTTCCTTGTCACCATTCCATCCTCCAAAAAGGTTCTTATCTATTTCCACAACCCCACATGTCAGCACACATAAATATACCTAATCAATGTCCAAATTACCATGATTTTTTCATCTTTCAATTTGTAACTTATTTTCCAAATTACGATTATTTCCATGAAAGCATATGATTAAACCATGCTTTTCGACGTAAATGTTTGCTTGCTAAACATGCCGCCTCAAGTACAAAGCATGAGTTAAAACCACGCTTTCAAAGAAACAACAGTAATTTTGAAAAAACAAGTAAAAAACTACAGTCAAGAGGGAATAATAAAGATAAAAAAACCTGCCATGGTCTCCTAAAAATTCAACATTGCATGTATAGAGTAGCAAGCATAGGCACAAATGTGAATACAAATATAACATGTACAATGGTATAAAAGTCATTTCAATATAGAAATATCGACTTTTGATAGTTGACGGTTTGTTTTCATGGAGCTCCAAGCAGTTTCAAATTGGTCCAAAACCATAGAAAGTATGCGGAGGTTTCCAAAAAACAAGAAGGTAGTATATTACTAAGACAAACCGCAGGGAGATCACCTACAATTTTTTCCTAAACACAACAGCTATCTATGATTCTATAGAGAGAGTAGTCTCCTACAAAATGCGGCTCAACATTTAAAGCATAGAAAGAGGAAGATATCTCATCATACTTACAGTGTCAGCTTTCATAGAAGCTTCATACTAGAATCAGGCATTTCTTCCCACCATACAGGTGTTGGAAGAAATACTAATATTACAATAGAGGGAAAGGTAGCTTAACTGGTTAAATTGTTTCAGTAATCCAAAGACCCCACAGATGTGATCCCGGAGCTCAAATTCATCGACTCTTGACCGCTAACATATTCATCGCAACTGTTATTGGGAAGCCCTGGAATTGGGACAGAGTTCAGAAGCTCAAGACCACTTCTGCCCATCTGCTGCACTTCTTGGGGCGAGAGTATCTTGATACACCAGACACTGTTTACAAACTCCCTGAAATAGAGAGAAACATGACATTCGTCTGAGATGAACACAAAAAACAAACGAAAAAACACATTTTTGATTTTGAGCATAAACCCAAAAACTATGCTCATCAAAAACATATAAATGGTACTATTTACATGGTGCAACTATCTTCCAAACGCTATTTGAGCTCCAAAAAATCAGAAATTCAGTGGTTAAATTTTTCAGCAAAATTGTTTCCACTGTTCGTGCCACAACCCAAGCTTTGGGCTTGAAACCTTGATGCAAACCATAGCAGTTGGGCTGTCTATATTAAACCCTTTCATGAAGAGACAAGATAGAAGGAAACTCACTGCCAGGGGTCATCACCAAGGAGAAGAACATCATTCTCCCGGTCAACAAATACAAGCTGCCAGCCTGATCTCAGGGGGTCCTCCAATTGGCCTTCAAGGCCAAACATTCGAGCAAGCTCACTGCGCAGCTCATGGTAGCTGCTGAACTTGGCGATATCTAGTACCCTTCCAAAGGACCCTGACTTGTGAACCTGCCAGCAGTTGGGAAATCCAGATCAAAACTCAAGAAAGACAAGGCACATATATACGTATATCAAAGCCTCAACTAGATCATAACAATAAAAACAAAGGGAAAAATTAACAGGGCAAAAATGCAGATTATTTTTTGTTTCGTTTGGGGTTTTTCGGATGATATGGGGAGAAGCGAGACAGAACGTCAAACCAACTCATCATGAAATAAGATACAAAGGGATGAGTTTACAGCCATAAATCACCCCAAAAGTGTCAAGTCAACATGTTTTGAAATTAGAGCAGGCAACTAACCTTAACAAAGGTTCTGGTTGGTGGGTTTGCTTGTCCCATGTTTTCAGGAGATTGCAGGAAAGCCGATTCATCAATGCAACTAGATGGCGTCATTGCCGGATTAGGTGAAAAATCGGTGCCCGTAGAACTCATATAACTGGAAGAAGCAAAGGGCATAGTAGTAGAATCAGTATCGCTACGGACGCCCCTAAGGGTAGACATCCCATTCTGCATGAGAAGTGATGAGGAGTCTATATTAACTCCAAATAATAGGTGGCTGTGGGGATCAATGCTCCCTTCTTGGTCAAAGGAACACTCCCTTCCAGGAAATGGTGGCAATGAAACAGAATTCTGAGAGATTTTCATATGGGGTGGTCCTAAATGTTCGACTTGGGGCAGAATACATTGTGTTGCTCCAGAAGAAAGAAGAGGATCAACTGCAACTCGCTTTGGTGGCCAGCCGGCAGATGATAATAATGTGCTGGACCTAGACAAGTTGAGAAGGTGGGATGTTTCATCCTGGGGGAATGAACCCGTAAGATTTTGCAGAGACGACACAATAGCATTGGTTGAAGGATTCCCATTTGAATCAGAAAAGCTCTGCTGCTGCATGGAACTGATGGTTCGCAGTGAAGGTGACTGGGCTTGGGAGCTTGAGGCATGTTGATACATACCACGGCCAACACTTGAAACCTGCTGACGATCAACCAGTTGTGGTTGATGCAGTTGTGGCAGTGGCTGCTGCTGCTGTTGTTGTGGAAGTGGCTGCTGCAGCTGGTTGAAGGAGTTCTGCTGCGGCAATGGTTGTTGAAGAATATGAGTCTGAGACTGAGCCTGAGTATGGGTCTGGGACTGGTTTTCTGGAACACTTTGAATAAAGGTACATTGAGGCTGAGATTGCTGCTGCAAGATCTGAGGCAGAGATTGCTGCAAGATCTGAGGCAGCGATTGCTGCAAGATCTGAGGCTGACCAAGACCAGCAAGTCTGCCACCTTGGGGCTGCTGGAACTGCAGAAGCGAAAGAAGTGCATGTTTGGAAGGATCCACAGCCCTCACCTCCTGAAGAGGTGCCGCAGCCATAGCTTGGTAAATATCAGTTTGCCTACCAAGCATGGAAGCATCAAGCCTTGGCTGCATCCATGGTGTGGCCCCAATTCCCTGAAAGTTGAGAGATTGGATTCCATGGTCTCCATTATCTCCACGAATCCACATAAGCTGTGAATTCATTCCCAGTTCATCCTCCTTCATTCCTAAGAACAATAAAGATGGAGATTATAAAACAACGTTGCAGACCTGGACTTCTGGCCTTGATGACTAATGGAAGTCAATGAGAAAGGTCACAAAATGAGAGAAAACTGGAAACTAAGATCAGTATGGGATGATTGTTCCCAAAAAAACAAAAGTAACAAAGATATAAAGATTATGAAACAATCAATCGGGCGTAAAATTAGAAGTAGACAAGGTACCAGTGAAAGAGGGTAATCCTGGAGGCCATGGTCGCTTGAGTCTGAGGGGAAATGGGGATGGATACATGGAGAATGTGGTTAAAGGTTCAATCTCCCATAGGGACACTCGGGGCTGCCTCTCCCCAGTGGTAGACTCATCCCAGCCAACCTGCATTTATCAAGTCAAAAGTTAATTAGAACATCCCTTATATGTTCCCATATGCTTTATGTATTTTTTTTTTTTTTCCCGTGGGGGGGGGGGAAGTCATATGCTTTATGTATTGCAGGAACCACTTTGTCAATAAAGTTCTATGCACTTGTTTCACAAGTAAAATGTGTGGTCCACAATCAACAAAAAAAAAGCTATAGATAAGCAAAGGGCTGTTATTGTACACAGCCTACCTTCACTGAGCGCCAATGTGAGTTTGGCCAACGAACAGGATCCCAGTCACTTATGCCAGTTATCGTTCCCATGTAGCTGAAATGAAAATAAGTGTCAGATGTCTAATCTGAATACCCTACAAATTCCAACTTCACAGGAAGAAATTCAAGATAGCCAAAAAAAGGTAACAAAATAGGCCAGCTTGGCTTGAAACTTATCAAGGTCCTTGATAAAATCAGGAATACGTACAACACAAGTAGCATTCAAGTCTACTAAATTCAGTAAAAAATTTATCTAATGGAATTTCATTAAGTTAAACAGGACCAGGTGACATCCATTCAACATTTCAGTGTTCTCATCCTAGTTCAACACAAGAAATCCATGTGATTCAGAAGAAAGTCTTTGAGATAAATATCGCAGTCTGCCAACAGAAACTCAGCAGGTTACATCAATCCTCAAAATTTTAGTGTTGGATTATTGATTTCCTGATAACTTACAAATAAATAACCACCAAAGAGGCAAAGATTTGTCCAGCATACATTCCAATTACTTTGAAACAATTGCTAACCAAAGACTAAAGATATGGACGGAGGCTAATGCAATAAACCAAGTAAACATTTGCCTCTAGAAGAAGTCGCAGAGAGAAGTATTGAAAGTCTACTTTTCAATCCTGAAGCTCAACAATATATGAGCAGAAACCCCAAAAAGCATAAAAGTAAGATGATATTCTTCCATAAGACAAATAAAACCTACCGACGGACACTTGATTCTTCCGTTTCAAACAGCATCCGAAAGCGCATACCAACCGAAACTCGTGTATGATAGACCGCTTTAACATACTTGGTCAGAGGTATAACAAATTCTGATGGACTAGCCCTGAAGTCAACAAGCTAACATAAATTAACAGGGAAGACTTCCAAAATACTATGTCCCACCATGCAAAGAGAAATACCTAGGATTGTAAAATATGGTGAAACGGCTGTTAGTTGCAGCTGCATGTGCTGCAGCAGCAAGAAGTCCCAAATGCATGCTGTCACTTGATAAAACTGAAGAAGGCATCACTGTCTGTGGACGATTGGCACGCCGAATACCAAGAAACAATTGGTTGTTCTCATTCCTATGAAAGGAAATAGAAGTCAAATGCAATTTGACTGAATATTTAAAGTTATTGCATATTGTAGAACAGCATATAGCATTTTAAGAGGTGAGAGAGAAGAAAGTTGCACCTAACAGACACACCAAAGAATTATTTATCTCGAGCACTACAAGTGACAGTTCGAAAAGGATACTCTGGCTCATATTTTTTTCTTCTTTTCCTCTGAACATTAGTCAACCTGAATGTGAGCTACATATAGAATTGGTTTTTCAAACTCTGCCATACGGCCCATACCTTTATTGACTGTCCAAGCTTATGATCAGTTGTATACATTGCTTAAATGACCTCAGATAAATAGAGGTGTTAGTATTTACATTTATAAGAGACAACACTCAGAACATGCATCTTTTCTTCCACAACACCAGGAAAAGACGCAGAGAGAAAGTTAATACATTAAAACATTAGACTGCCTACCATATGAAAAGGACTGCATCACCAGCAACAAGTCTTTTTGCACTAACAAACACACTCCATCCAGTTGTAAGGAGATGCCTCTTTGGCTGCCCTGCAGTAAGAATAAAAGGCAACAATTGCTAAGAATCGTACAGCAGGTTTCCAAACCTTGCCAATTTTGATTTGACATTGCAATATTCCAAGACAATCAATGACAACAAAATTGTACCTTGAAAAATAACGTGCAAAACATCACTGGAGATGATTAAGGTGGATTCAGTCTTATTGTAAACTAGCATTAGTATTCAAAGAAGCTATTGATACAGTAAATTTGATGTCCTGATGAATGATTTAATCATGTACACATGAAGATTAGAACGGCAAAGTTCAATTTGGTGGACTTCAGATTGCACTGAATGATAAATGATGCCCCAACTCCTTCCTCAAGAAAAAAGATGATGCATGAGGTCCAACTTGTTAGCCAGTGAAATCTATTCTAAATAATGGTTAGGCCGAAAATATATCATTTCAAGTGGGCATGCACCTTCATTGCAATTCCCATCCCCTTCCCCCAAATTCCCTCAGCTAAGTCAATTCATCCCAATCAAAGCAACAGATTTAAAATCCATCATGGTAGCAATTCACTTTTGCTGTTCAAACTTGAAAATCCACCATCTCGAGGTAAATGAGGTCACAAGGATAAAGTCAAGGTGTCCATTCACAACACAAAGAAAAAACTAAAAAACTAGGTGATTTTGAAAATGAGGCCAGACACAAAAAGGTGATATTAGAAGAAATAGAATGAGAAAATTCACAATCCATCAATAATAACTAGCATAATTATACAAATCTCAATTTGGGGGGAAGACGAATAATAACAAGCTTGTTAGGTGTTAGGAAACTCACCACGAAATATGTGTCTGAATTTCCATTCATTATCATGTAAGTCCCTTGCGATTAACTCCTGGGCTGGAGGTTGCTGGGAGAAGTCCTGCAGGTGAAAAGTATAATTTTGAAAATAAGAAATATTTTAGCAAATTGATATCTCAAAACTGGATAGTTTAACTCCATAGCTGCAAATAAAGTTTACCAGTGGAGGAAACACTTTTTCAGCTGAACGGCGAGGAACAGAAAATCCCCCATGAGTACTTGTGTCACTTGCTGTCAATGTTTTACAGAAGTAATTTGTCGGCTGTTTGCTGGGGACACCCAAATCAGCTGGAAGGAAGGCCTCCTTTTGCTCTTGCTACAGGAAATGTGAAACAGGAGAAAAATTAATATTAAGAAGAGAGAAGACACGGCAATCATAAGCTAACCAAACAATGGTAACATACTGGGCTCAGTGGTTGCAAGGTCATCTGAGCATAGACCTCATCTGTCTCCACATCAGCCTGAAGTAAAGAAATTTTGAGTCTCTAGAAGCAACCTGTAAATATATTCAGAAACAGGAACACTACAAAAGGCCACTTACGTGCATGGTCACATTGTGAAGCTGACAGATAAGTTGTGGAGGTAAGCTTGGATAATTAGGGATATGAGCATCCACTTCCTTGTTGGTTGATGCAGCAACCTACATGGAATGCATTAAACAAAGTTGAAGCCAACACTACATAAGAATTTTATCTTAACATGATCGTATTATTCTCCACAATGCCCAATTTTTTCAATGGATTACAATGGGAAGTCAGGTTGGCAAAGGCAAACAGACACCAAGCACATATTCTTTGGAAACAGCTTGAGATGTCAATTGCCAATTGCCATGCACACTTATTACTACTAGAGAGAGGAAAAAAAACCATCTAAGAAGACAAAACATAAAAAGCAAAGCAAAAATAAAAGCTAAAAAGGTGGGGTCAGAAAGAGCTTCCAGCTACTTACAGAAGGGACATCACTATCAACTTGAACTGACTAACTACCATTACAGTAAATGTGTCACTAATATGAATCGTGACTAGAAAAGCATTTAAATAACTACATGCAGAAACACGGGCATCAATAGGTGCAGTATCATCTAGTTTAGCTAAATACTGGACCTTTAGCTCAGAAATTAACCAAACAAATGCACGATATAAGAATGTAAGGAGTGGCTATTACCCAAAAAAACCTTTTCAAGCTTCCACAGAATTCATGCTTAATGTTCACTGAATTTTACATAGATCAAGATTATTGCTGGACCTTTGGACTGGGTAAGTTTAAGTTAAGGCAATACTATATATCGAGCATAAAAAATATACACAAACACGAAACAAACTTTCCTGTTCCCAGAACATAAGAAACAAATATGATCTTGCAAAGGAAACATAAGCAAAAGACTGACTGGTTTGATGAGATTAAATTGCTAAAACTAGTAGGTACGTATGCTTTCTGCTCCACATAACAGACCTGCTCGCTGTGACCCTGAGGGAAGTATACGACACGGCTTCCCACAGCAGGCAAAGATATAAGAGGACCCGCACATGCATGCCAAAGTTCAGAATTCAGACATCTATTCTCCCCTGCAAATAAAAATTCATAGGACCATAAATTTCAAGAAGAATAGTTGAGGTTGTAAGAAAAACCCCTTTACAAGAATGTTATATAAGGGTGGTCACATGGGTTCCCAGGAGTCTTTTTCTATAACGAGAGAAATTTCCAAATGAATATATCTGATCATACAGAAAACATCATGTGCTTGTAACTGAATGAAATGGAAATTCAAATTCCCAAAAATGAATAGATGAAAAAATGAAAATCAGCAGAAAAAGACTGTTGGAGTGACAGATAACAGAATCAAAAAGTAAAATCAGCCCCAAAAAAACTCAGCCTGCCCTGAAAACTAATAGCCTATTTGCAGCAGTATTGAGAGATAAAAATACCTATTAACCACAAAAATAGGAACAGTGCGGAAAAATAGCAAAACAAGTGAAACTAATGGCAACCCAAGCACGAGAATCATGACATGAAGTCCCTCATGGTTTGCCCAAGAAGCCAAACAAGGCTTCCTACCTTAGTTAGAGGAAGATATGCAGAAGTTTAAACCCAGGAAAGAAGCAACCCAACCAACATTGCCAAATAACAAACAAAAATATACCTTCAGGTGACTGCTGATTAAAACCAGCAGACGAGAGCCTCATTCCAGCAGATCGGACAGTATCACGTAACACCAAATCCAGAGCCACAAAAGCAAACCAAATAAAATCACCAACCCCAACTCTTCAGTACAGAATTGCCCAAAACCAAACACCCACAAAGCTGAAACAAGTCTTCTAACTCCTTTCCACCCAAAAACACAATACTAACCTTATTTTACCCTTTCAAAACCCATCCAACGCTGCATATTGGGCAGACTAATGAAACTGTTGATGCCACCACCAACTCACCAAATTGCTGGCTATAAAACCCGCATGTGAAGGAAATGATCCAAACAGCTTTAACACACTTCAAAAATCTTCAACCGAAGCCGGTTCCACTACAAAACACGAAATGTTTAAGCTTCATCAGCACTTGAAGTCCTCCACCCAACCCCAAACACCCGAATTTGCAATTAGGAACTTCATGGGCCCAATCTTTAACAAATCAACCACCACATTTCAGCTCAAACTCCCACAAGTTTCCCAATTTTCTTGGCTTAACCCCACTAAACCTCCCAATTTTCACTTATATTAAGCTCTTGAGTTCAAAATCCCCTAGATAAACTACTCATCTAAGCAAAAAAAAAGTACACAACCCAGCAGACCCAAAAAGTGAATAACCCCGCAGACCACTTCAGATCTTAGCGAGAACCACAAGCAAAACCCAATTATGAGCTCCAAATCACAAAACTATTGCTTCAATACAAACCCTAAAGAAACCCGAACTCCTACCTCCACAAAAATCACAGATTCGGCTCACAAATCAAGCATATCAATAGCCCTTCCTAGTTAAACCACACACCACATACGATATAAACATTTCTGTCTCTATGTGTGTGGGTAGGTTTATGCATATGTATGTATACCTATATGCATAAGTGTGCTGAGGATTAGGAGAGCTGAAGATGAAACCTACTAGGGTTTTTTCCTTTGGTTTCTAGTAATAGGAATGGGAAAGCATACTACTGCCGACGAATGTTTAGAGTGTGATAACACTGTGTAGCTCTGCTTCTCTGCAGCCTTTGCTTGTGTTTGTGTTTGAGCTTTCTACTACTTTCTCTCTCTGTATCTATCACTTTCTCCCACTATATCTATATATCTATCGTTTTCTCTCTCATCACACCTCCAATCAATCAACACAACCGCCATTATTTTCCGGATGTCGTTTTATAGCATTGAGGAGAGAGAAAGCCAGTGCTAGATTTTTTACGCTGAATTTAGGGAGAGATGCAACTTCTAGGCGATATTTAACCCATAATAATTGTTATTTATTTTTTCTATTTTTAAAAAATTGTATTCTTAATTTCTTTATAATGAATTTGTTTTCTTTTTCATTAATGCTTTTTTTTTTAATATTACCATTAAAAGATATTGACTTAACTTACGTATACCTCGATTAATTTTTTTTTTGTTTAATTAAAGACAAGTTATACACATCAAAATTAAAAAATTCTTGAATAATAAATCTCTTATACCTAGACAAATTATTAGATAATAATTATTATTTTAAGGCATAAAAATTAGATTCTAAGAAGTTAGATATTGTATTTAAGAGATAAAATAAAAATATTAAATATATTATAATTTTTATACTATGTAGGATTCATTTGCATATAAACTCTTATATATCTATACGGTGAATACTTTGATAATTAAAGGTATAATTTATGTAGTTTTAATATAAGATACAAAAATTATATTCTCATAAATAAAATTAAATATAAATAAAAATATAATTTTTGAGTTCATGGAGGGTAAAATTTGAGCAAAAGAAACTATTAATGGATCTTAGAATTTCTTAGAAATAAATTATTAAAAGTAAGACTTTTCAAAGTTGAATATGAACTATAGAGTAAAAGTAGGATTTATTGATAATTTTTTCTTTTTTCTTTTTTTGCCCATTTTTATCATATCACTTATTTTTATTACAAGTAAAATTATTTAATTTTTTATTAATTCATTGTTTAATATAATTTTTATTTCAAATATTGCTCTTCAACAATAGTCTACACATATTAATAATTTTTTAGGTAATGTATTTTTTTTAAAAAGTTATTAATTTTTTTAAATAATGGACAAAAATTAATATTGCATTATGTAATTACAAAAGAAAAAAGAAAAAAATATCATAAAATACAATGATATTAATTTTTTAAATGCTCGAATTTTATATTACATCGTATCTTCAAACATGAGATATTAGTAGTGGTTCTCCGATTTAAACTAGTTATTTGTTAGAACTATTGTTGTTCATTATTACCCCCAGGAAACACTTAAGAATGGACATCAATCCAAAAGTACAAAAAGGTCCACCATACTATTCATATGAAACTATTGGGGTGAAAATGTGAAAGAAAAAAACATTCTAGTATTTAGTACAATTAATGTACAATGCCGAAATGGAATTCAAGAGTTGCATGAAAGAAGAGTTAAGTGGGCCCCACTGGCAGCTATGAGAGTGTGACAATAAGCGGCAACAATAGCTAATACGTGAAGTTGGTTTTATGAAATGGGCCATTTGGCAGCCCTACAAATTCAACAATGATTTCTTAGAATTTATGTATATTACTTTGACAAGGGAGTCAACTTGATGCAACTCATGAACTCGGGTTGATCGAGCGGATTGAGGGTCAATTGAGATTCAACTTAAGTCGGTTTAGAATTTAGTTTGAATTTAAATTTGATTGAAAAGTTTTATGTTCACCAAAATTTTTACGAAATTTTGGATTTCAAGTGATGTGGTACAATAATAATCATTAGATACAAAATTAAAATTTGTGAGACCTATTAGTCTTGTAATTCATATTGATTTGAGATTCAAATCTAGGTAAAAATTTTGACGAATTTGATTTTAGTATTGAGCTCGAGTACTATTCATGTTTGATTTGAAGTACCTAAGATTTCAAGTTAGACTCAAATTGGATTTGAGTTAACCTGTTGAAATTGAAATCCTAATGTTGAAAAAAAAAAAAATGGAGTGGGTTATCCATTACTTTACCATGGAGAGATAAGAGTCCAAATTCGCCATTAATTTTTATGTGCACGTCACATAATATATAAATTATAGGGTAATTTAGAAGTCGGTATAAAAATTTGGACTTATTTGACCCTAAGTGCATTTTTTTAAAAAGACTAAAAGAGTATTTATTACTCAATTACTCTCTGTCCTTCTCTCTCTACATTACTCTTTCACTCTTTTTTCTCTATTTTCTCTCTATGTATTTCTCTCTCTCTCTCTCTCTCATATTGTTAATTTTTTTTTAAATATATAAAAATTTAATTTAATTTTTTTCATCTCTCTCCCCCTATTTTTTCTCTCTCTCACTCTCCCTCCCCTTATATCCTTATTCTCTTTCTTTTCTCTCTCCTTATATCAACGATACACGACACAATTATACTAATCAGTTACATTAATTAGTTACAATTACTCTATAATACACTAAATAGTTATTCATGTGTTTCTAATAAACCAAAGAGTTACACTAAAAAATTATACAAAATTACAATATCAACCCAATTTGTCATTTTGTTATTCACATAAATTAAAAAGTTATATCATTTAGTATCACGACATGGTTATACCAATTATATGCACAAAATTGGGTTTATCATTAAATAAAAGACTTTACCATTATACTAAATTTGATATATATGATTGGTGTAACGATGTCATGATACTAAATAGTGCAACTATATAATTTATGTAAACAATTGAATGACAAATTAGGTTGATGTTATAAATTTGTGTAATTGTTTGGTGTAACTGTTTGGTTTATTAAAATGCATGAATAACTATTTGGTGTATTATAAGATAATTGTAACTGATTAATATAATTATGTTGTTGTAATGTTGATATAAATAGAGAGATAGAGAAAAAAAATAGGGGGGAGAGATGAAAAAATAAATCTAATATTTATATATTTGAAAAGAAAATAAATTATCAATGATAGATATAAAGAGAAAATAGCGGAGAGATGGGAAAAGTAATGGGGAAAGAGAAAGAAATGGAAAGAAAATATGGAAGAGATAGTGAGACAGTCTAATGAAATCTTTACATATTTGATTAGATATGTAATTGTCAATCAATAATACATAATTTAAGAGAGGGTATTTAAGTAAAACGATTTTGATTTCATTTGAATTTTATACATAAACACAATATGTTTTATTAAAATTGAATTTAATAGAGTAAATAACGTATTCATACATTTTTCCTCAAATAAGTCTAAAAAATTGTACCTACAACCAAAAACCCTAAATTGTAACTTAATCTCTAGCTCACGTGACGTGCACGTGATGCTTTCTGTCAAAGTTAACAGCGAATTTTGATAGAATTATATAGTTCTGTCAGAATTTTGATAGAATTGTCAAAAAAACGCTTTCCATCAAATTGTATAGTTCAAGAGCTAAATTGACATCAAACATAGTTTAAAAGTTTGACTGCACTCCTCTTAAGTTTTTTTTTTTTGCACTTAAATCATCAAAATGTTTTCGTTTCTCTATATAGTGAAACAAATAATTAACGTTTCTGTGTTTCGATGTGTTTTATTGTGTTTCGATCAGAATGTTTAGAAAATAAAATTTTGAAATTTTTCTATTTGTTATTCTATTTTCAAACTGATGATAACTATATACGAAAATAAGGCCCAATTTTGTTTGAATCTCAAAAATTATTTTTCTATTTTCAAAAATAAATTCTGGAAAAGAAGTTGTTTCCAAAATTTAAAAAACACTAGGACCACACACTTCCACCACCACATTCACTACCACCATGTTTATGTTTTAATTATTTTTTGAGTTGTTGTTCAAACAAATTTTATTATTTTTTATTCCGTAAAACTATTTTTGGAATCATATAATCAAACAAACTATGAGACACAAAAACATCAAAACAAAATTTTCTAAAACTCTTCCCAAAAATAATTTTGAAATATTATTTTTGAGACACAAACTAAATAGGGCTTTAAGTTTCTGCCACTAATTTTATTAATTAGAGATTTCCAACTTTAACGAGCCTCACCTTTGTACTCTCATGTCACAATTAGATAGATAATATTTTTTTTATAAAAAAATTTATGCTTTTTATCCTTTTTGACATATTGACACTTCAAAATTTTCATATCCATCATTTTTTCAGTCACTAATTCAATCAACCAGATATTCCTGACTTTAATTTCGTATTTAAATAGCATATATTATATGGTCCAATTCTAAAGCAAAGTATTTTTCATTAAATTTTGTATTATACGTCATATGGGATGTTTTAATAGAATGATGCGTGTCTAACAATACGGGTATTTAATTTTTTTTGGAAAAAAGAATTGTTAGTTCTAAACTATCTCCTCCCATTTTCCATGATCAATGTTGCTTTTCTTTGTCATCCCTAATAAAGGCACTTTAGGTTGCACTATTCCTATTCAAAAGCCAGTACCATTATTCTCTAAAAGTTTGTGAATGCACGACTAAAACGTGTTCTATACATAGAAATAAAAAGTTGCATGTAGACTTGGGTTGGCATTGTATCTATGTGGATGTGTTTGTTGTTTGGAATAGATTTTAAGTTTTGGGGGAAGCCAAACTTTAGAATCAGAAGTCACAATCGATCCAGCGGACCACTAACCTTTGGTCGTGCCCAATATTCTCTCTCTTAAGTTGTAGGTGTTGTGGAAGTTGGTATCGGCTCAGACCGGATCGATTTCTAATAAGCACGAATACGAATATAAGTGTTGCATTCAATACAATATGAACACAAAGATTTGATAAAATTCAAAAATTTAAGACACGAGTATAGTAATGATACGACTATTAAAATAGTATAATATATTTTTTAAATAATAATAAAGTTTTAATATATTAAAAATAAAGCATATATCATAACAAGGCCTAACAAATTATATTTTTTGATTAAAATTGAAATAGATCAGATTACATATCCATCATTCATCACATCATTACATCCAAAGTATATAAGTTACACAACAAATAATATATTAAAAAAATAAAAATTACACTTTTTTTAATAGTTAATAGTTATTTTTTTTAATTAAAAATTTCCTAGTCGTGTTCTGGTCATATTCTAAACGTATCTTAATAGTGTCTTACTGAATTTATTATTTATGACACTTCTAACTGTATTGGACACATGTCTCATCGTGTCTATGTCAGACACGTGTTCGACACTGTCACGACGACACCCATCCGAGAAGTATTTGTGGTTTTTAGTTGAGTATGCTAGTCCAAATAGAATTAAAGGCGACCGAACGTTTATCCATTATGTTAGTGCTAATAGGCCTTAAACGCGTCATAATTTAGTCGTTTGGGATGGTTAACTAGAATTTGGAGTGAAAAATATCACTTTTATTTATGTAAATAATTGAGAGTTTGAAACTATTTTTTATGAATGAAAATGAAAGGTCTAAGACCCTATTTATAGAACTTCTTATCGACATTTTCTTAAATAATTGAAAATTTTGAAATGAAAAAAAAATTGATTTCGCATTGTAAGGGCTAGAGCGAGCTAAAGTTTAGATCCATGGTTTTACTTGTAGGGTTAACAAATTGTCCACGGATCATCACATGGCGGGCAAGGCATCCCATGCCATGCGAAGCTACCAAATGTCCAATTTTACGCATATTTGACACGTTTTTCAACACTAACCTATGACCTTGACATCAAATACATATACACAATGGTAAAATCAAACATAATTAACCAAAATATGTCATACATAGTCAAATATAATGAACATTTATGTTTTTCCAATGGAGAAAAACAATGCCTTTTATTCCTGGTTTCTTTGCAAATGTTAGGTGCAAATAGGAGATTTTAGTCAAATACGATCCTAGATTCAAGGCTAGATTACATGTGTAAGAAGGTTGCCAAATTGGGTTCAAATTGTTCAACCATAAAAAGAAAAAAAAATATTGTGGCAGAGTCAAAATAAACATAAAATTGTAGGTCTAGAAAGGTATTTTTGAATGGCAAAGAAACATATGATTGTTTTGTAATATTGCTGTCTAATTAACTAGCGGTAACCCATGCTTATGCATGAACAATTAACATAAAAGTTACCGTAATTATGCTAAAGAAGAGGAATCTTCATAATCAGAATATTAGTTATGGGGCTTGATAGTAATTCAAACTCCAACCACAAAAATGTATTAATTAATTAAGAAAATATCTTAGAAGGTATAGAGGTAGTGCGTAAAACTTAAGGAGTAATTCTCATCTATCTATCTATCTAGAGGGTGGAGCTAACGCAGTTATTAAGGACAGTTATCAAACTTGAGGAATAATCGTAGTTTTACATAAATTAGGGTTGAAGATTTTTTTGTTAAATGGACCAATAAGAATACACCAAGTAAGAGACTACATAATTAAAACCAATAAAAATTCAAGAAGTTAGGATATTATCATTAAGAGTAAATAGCAAACCCACCAATAGAAAGGTGCCACATAAGATCCTCAAAAATCAAAAAATAGAAAATTTAAGAAATGTGAGATGAAGGTTTGGAGCTCAAAGACGTCTATTACATTACTATCTATTATAGTATAGATGAGCTCATGGAGAATAAACTTAGAACTAAAAGCTTGTGGACTTTGATATATTGTGCATGTTTCTTTACCATAAAAGAAGGGAACAAGGACTTGGAGATGTTTATTGTGAAGTTACCCTCCATTCTTGAGTTGATGAAGCTTGTTGCTTGCACTAACCAATTTCTTCATGAGGTCACATTAATTATAGTTTGGTATAAGGACATTGCCAATTCAAATCTATGTATACTGTTTGATAACTTTTCTTAAAAGTACTTTTCATTCGTAAATTTCATCAACTTTTTTATTCTCTCTCACGAAGCCAAGGAAAAGACCCACCTCTGCTATCATACTAAAACATCAAACTCAAAATGAGTTGGCAATGAATAAAAAGACCCACATAATTGTACTAGTTTTTGAAACAAATATGGTCAACTATCGAGGTAGATATCTTAAATTCATTTCAATCGAAAAAAAAAAATCTCTACTTGCTAGAAAACTATCAAAGTTGAAATTTAACGGGTAGATATCATAAGTTTATTTTCATTTTATGTAATCTTAGTTTGTAAAATAGTAGCATGATTAGGGGCGCCCCGAGGTAATTGAGGCCCGGAGTGAAATTATTAGATGATGTCATATTAACTATTATTATGATAATACATGTTATAATTAAGTTGTTTGAATACTAAAATATATTTGTTTAAAAAATATTTTCTTACTCTTTTATATGCATAATTACTATTTAATTTTTTTGGCATTCAAAAAATTTTCAACATACCATTTAAGTTGGATAAATAATTTTTAAGTTAACCAAAGTAGTTAAAAACAGTATACAGATATGAAACAATTACATAGTATTATTACATATAACAAGTTCCAAGACATAACTAGTAATATTATTAAAGAAATGGGTCTCACATTAGTACGGCGGTCCTAAAAATAAAATTTAATTTTATTAAACTTTGGTATTAAAGCTTTTCTATCAAATTAAGATCCCTTAAAATCAAATTAATTTTTTTTAACAAGGGTATGAAAATTTTATTTGGTGCCTTAAAACCAAAATTAAACTTAGTTAAATCTGAGTTTGAAAATTTTATTTGGAGACTAGAAAATAGAATGAGACTTAAATTGAATACGATATTAAAAATTCTATTTGGGGTCTTAAGAAAAAAACAATCAGGCTTAATTGAATCTGTGTCTAAAGAATTTTTTGTGAAGTCCTTTAGATAAAATCGGACTTAATTAAATATTAATTCAAAATTTGTATTTAGGGCCTTCAAAACAAAATTAAACTTAATCGAATCTGAATCTGAACCTTGAAGTCCTAAAAACATATAATGCTTAATTGAACCTGAATTTTAATTTTTTTTTGAAATCCCTAAAGTTTAGGGGTCCTAGCCTAGGCGATAGTTTCGATTGCCTACCCATTGAGCCGGCCTCAAGGACGACCAAATGCAGGCAAAACCCATTTTCCAATCGAAAATGTGAGGTGTTTGTCAAGATTATTTAAAAAAAATACAAAAATTAATGATTAACCATTCTTTTTAGCTAGCACCATCGATCAAAATCAAATATTAACAACAAAGTTAATCAAACACATCAAGGACAATCTTACATGTCAGTACGTAAATAATTTGTACAAAAGATTTTCTGCAATAAATTGAGATAACGATCTACTCAATGTCAACCTAAAATAAGAACAGGGTTAGAAAATGGGCCGAGTGAATACCCGACTTATCCCCTTTGAAACTTAAGTCAGTAAAGATTAGAGGCTTCAGCACAATGTCTCTTTTTTTTTTTATTACTCAGTCTTGCGTATTTTTGTTCATCTCTCTGATAAGTATTTATATCTGGGTTAGTAATGAGTGTAAAGGCACTGAGGTCTCATCTCAACATTTAATGTCTCGCACTCTTACCTATGCGTAATGAGTGTCTTTTACTTAGATCTTCGCGCCTAGCTTACTTCGACGATGGGGTAATTCCTTGGCACATGCCGAACATTTATGACCCTATCCTTTGTCAGTTATCTTCTGATCGGTGCTCTAATGCCAACTCTCAAGCATTTAATCCTCAGGGAACAGTACCCCCGAGGGTGTATGGTCGGTGTCATAGCCATTAATGCTCAGTAATCATAACTGCTAATTTGCGGGTCTCGAGAGTACAGGGACTCATTAATAGTCTTGTCTCAATCACTCACATAGCCATAAATGCACTGTCAAGTCACCTTAAATGCTGGTGTCAGTACATGTACTCGGCTCCTCCGAGCCATTACCCCTCGGCTTCATTCCTTGGCGTCTTTTAAGCTGCATAACGGCTATATGTTTGCACGCGTCGATCTAGGGGACTACTAAGCCACCTAAAGTCTTGTCAACTGCCCCCCAACTACTATTCTCTTTGCGGAGTGAGACAGGTGGCGTAAGGAGATTGGTGGCTTCCCAGACACGCCTATTCAATAGTTACTTGCACGTCTTGCGCCATCTTTTTCAAATTTTCTAATGATGATTTGCCTCTTCGATTCCCGCCCTCCCAACATGGTATAAATAAGAGTTTGTTCAGACTTTTCAGAACTTTGCATCCTCGATTTCTCCTCAGCAATCAACTCCCTAGTGCTCTTCTTCAATCTCCCGAGCATTCTTCTGTAACCCTCCGAACACTCACCTTGAAAATTCTCCACCTATAAGTACTTCCCTCCTCTCGAGTTTGTTTCTCATTTCTTCTACATTTCTCTTAGAAACCACCCATGGCTAGAACCTGTAGAATAATGGAAGGGGCACCCGTTAGGGCTAGGGCCAATCGTAAGTTAAGGAGGAACGAGGTAAACAAAGATAATATCCAAGCATTTAGGGGTAGATACCAAATCCCCGAGCCCGTCGTCACCTTCCCTTTCGATTCCTGTTACCACCGTAGGGACATAGAGAATGTAGACATAATGCCCTTCTAGACCAAAACCATCATGGAATGGAGGTTACCTTTCCTCTCCATCCCCTTCTTTTAAGGATGATGATGCACTTGAAGCTTTTCGCCCTTCAATGTGACGTCAACTTCTTCAGGCTGTTCATGGGTGTGGTTGCCCTCAATGCTCGACTTGGGGTAAATCTGGGGGTAGACAAGATCCTATTCTGCTATGACTTGAGGCTAGTAGTTAGGGGTAGGTACTACCTCCAGTCTCGGGACCCCTCCATGTACCTGGCGACCCATATGCTGAACTCGAATAAGGGGTACATTGATGATCTGATCATGCTCGGCGGTAGTTAGGAGAAAGAAGATAGGTTCGAGTATGACGAATTGTACTGTCCCAAAGTGGCTAGGGATCAAGGTGTGTATTGCGCATTCTGGAATTGTTCAGCATTTTGTTGTCATTTATGATATTGGTGGTTTATTTTTGCAGAAGGATACATGCGTGATTCTGCCCAGCCTCTGAGGTCCCAAGTCAAGTTTGAGGATCTGTTGAACGTTTGGTTTTACAACCAGACTGACCTCTTCTCCCGAACAGCACATATCCTACTCGGCTACCAGCCCACTTACACTCGATTTTCTCAAGTTCCTCCGCCTTTAGACCCCTCCATCTGGCAAGACCACTCCTCGAAGAAGGAGGAAGAGGACCTCGAAGCCAAGCCAAAAAGCAACGCTGAGCGCACCCTTTTCCCAGAAATGTTCAACTTTCCTCGCATTACCTCGGAGATGCCTGAAGCCCGATCAAGGACGAGACTCTCGGGGGCTGGCAGACCTTCCGGGACTACCCCGATGGTTCCCCGTCCACCACGCTGACAGCCTCCTCCACCGTCGCCAAGCCGACAAGAACCCCCCGCTCTAGTGGTCCTACCGAGGGACCGCTGCCTAGGCGACAAGTGCCCCCCTCAAACGATTGGCCCAGAGACCAACGCAGTGGGACCCCGAGGAGTCTGAGGAGTGTCGGACCAAGCAGCGCCACGATGTCCCGAAGTCGAAAACGTCTGCTGAATGGTCCCCCCAAGTACAGACAAGGAGGGGCGCCCCGTGTTAGAGACTGACTCCATCATTGAGTCCCCGGACGTCGTTTTTGCCTTTGCTGGGAGTTTCCAGCTCCACACTGACATGGCCACATACCGAGGCTAGGGGGACAACAGACTTCTGCAGGGGGTTGTTATCGACCGCTTTTGGCAATACAAGCAAGAAACAAGGAATACCCAAAATGAGCTAACTCAAAAAAAGAGCACATTCGGGGCATGGAGAAGACGGTCAGTAATCAGACAAAACACATCGTCGACCGTTGAACTTGACAAGACAAAGGAAGTCGAGGCCCTCACCGCTGAACTTGACAAGACAAAGGAAACCAAGGCCGCAGTCGTAAAAAGAATGGAGGAGGTTGAGCTCCGGCTTTTCGCCTCTGACGTCAAGTAATCGACATTGAGGCCCTTGTCCACGAGTTAACCATCAAGTTGAATGCTTTGGAGGCAGAAAAGGTGGGGGAGTTCGAGAGGACCAACAAGGCGATATTGGACTTGTACAACCGCTACCAAGATGACATGGTCTCCACCTTTGAAGCCAAAAGAAAAGCCTTTGAGGAGGTTTGGGACAGGGCCCTGCATGTTGGGGGGTTCGAGATTGGTTCCCCTTTGTTCACGTTGCATAGTCGTCTCAGGGAGGTTGAATAAGGGATCACTCCCGAGGGGCGGTCTTAGCCCGGGATGACCTTCGAAGAAACAGCCAAAGGGAAGGGAAGAGTTAAAGGCCAGAATGAACCCATCACACTTAGAGATGGCTCTGACCAGCCCTCTTCTCCTACTTTTCCTTCTCTTCCTCCCCCTAATCAAAGTGGTGGCCTCCCCCAACTCCCTCCCCTTATTGTCCCTGGGGTACATGATACTAAACTCGAAAAAATTCTTGGAGTTGGGGAGTCACTAAGGAGACGTGGCGAGCTCGGTAGTCAGGAAACCCGCGGCGGAGATCAAGCTGGCACAGAAGGCCTCAGGGATTCCTAGCTGCTCTACTTGTACAAGCCTTCCTTCTTTTCTTTTGTTCTGTAAACCTCTCTTTTGTAAGCTTTTGGGGACGCAAAGCCTTTTTTTATCAATAAAATTTTCTTTCCTTTATGTTGTGATCTTTTCTTCGCTGAATTGTTCCTCACACTTTAGGCTTATAAAATCTTTGAAAAATGCACAAATATTTGGGGTCTCTATGTCAGGTTATACCCCTCGGGGCTGTGCCCCCAACGATCGAGCGCAAGACTCGTATTAATCTTTTAAGGGCATTGCTCCAAGGATGAAGTCTTACACCCCTCAGGGTCGTGCCCCCAACGACTAAACGCGAGGCTCGTGTTAATCTTTTGAGGGCGCTGCTCCAAGGATGGAATCTTACACCCCTTGGGACCGTGTCCCTAACGATCGAGCGCGAGGCTCGTGTTAATCTTTTGAGGGCGTTGCTCCAAGAATGGAGTCTTACAACCCTTAGGGTTGTGCCCCTAACAACCGAATGCTAGGCTTGTGTTAATCTTTTAAGGGTGTTGCTTCAAAGATGGAGTCTTGCATCCCTTGGGGTCGTGCCCCTAACGACCGAGCGCGAGACTCGTGTTAATCTTTTGTGGGCATTGCTCCAAGGATGGAGTCTTACACCCCTCAGGGTTGTGCCCCTAACGACCAAGCGCGAGGCTCGTGTTAATCTTTTGAGGGCGTTGCTCCAAGGATAGAGTTTTACACCCCTCAGGGTCGTGCCCTTAACGATCGAGTGCGAGGGTCGTGTTAATCTTTTGAGTGTGTTGCTTCAAGGATAGAGTTTTACACCCTTCGGGGTTATGCCCCTAACAACCGAGCGCTAGGCTCGTGTTAATCTTTCATCAAGAAGCAGAGCTTGAGATTCAAATTAGTAGAAATATTTTTTCAGATTCAATACATTCTAAGGTCTGATTACATCATCACCATCCATGTCCTGTAATCTACACGCATCAGTGCCCCCCATAGCAATTACTTTGTTGGGGCTTTCCCAATTGGGGTCAAGTTTTCCATCAGTAGGTTCCTGCGCAGTGCCCACCACCTTGCATAACACCAAGTCTCCTACTTGGAAATTCCTCGTTTGGACCTCTTTCCATGTTGTCTTGACAGTTCCCCTTGGTATTTCACCAACTTGACAGATGTCAGCTCCCTTCGCTCTTCAGCCAAATCAAGGTCTTTGGCGAGGGTCTAACCATTGCTCCCCAACTCAAAGACTTGGCTTCGTATCGTTGAAAGTCCTACTTCCAATGGGATGATAGCCTCGACCCCATATGTCATAGCGTACGGCATCTCTCCTATTGAAGTCCGCAGCGTGGTCCTATAGGCCATAACACGTTAAGTAATTCCTTTGTCCACTTTCCATTTGCCTTTTTTAATCTCTTTTTAATTCCAGCCAACACTGTCTTGTTTGAGACCTCCGCTTGCCCATTACTTTGGGGGTAGGCTGGCGTGAAATAATTATTGCGTATTCTAAATCCCGAACAGAATTTTTTGAATGGGTCACTGTTTAATTGGGCACCATTGTCCGAGATGATGACCTTGGGGATTCTGTACCCGGATGATAATATTCTACCATACAAATTTCTTTGTTTCGACGTCCTGAATACGGCTCAGGGGCTCGGCCTCAATCCACTTGTGAAATAATCAGTAGCCACCAAGAAGAATTTTTTGTCTAAAAGGGCTCTTGGGAGAGGTCCCACAATGCCCATCCCCCATTGAGAGAACGACCAAGGACTTGTCAACAAGTTTAGATCTCCTGGTTGTTGTCGGATAATGGGAGCAAATTTCTGACATTTTTGAACATTGTTCTTAGTATCCTTCTGCATGTACAATCACCAGTATCCTTGAGTCATTGCTCGATGCATGAGGGATCTCCCTCCTCTATGACTCCCACATATACCCTCATGACCCTCATAAAAGCAAAGGTTCTACCTTGTCCTCGGGGACACAAGGCAAATGCGGCCCCGAGAAGGATCTCCTATATAACTGATGGTCGGCAGATATCTAGAACTTGGGGGCCTTAAGTCTAATCTTTCTAGCCTCTTTGACATCCTCAGGGAGCACTTCTTTCGTCAAGTATGCGATTATGAGGTCCATCCAACCCAAAAGCACTTCTTGCCTTTGCGTCAGCAGTACTTGGTCGGCCTTCGTCTCTTCTATACTCGGTCTTTCTCGATTTTTTATGACGATGCATTGAGTTACCTCCGAAGCCAATGCCGAGGCTAGACAGGCTAACGTGTCGACGTGGGTATTGTGATCTCTTGAAATCTGGGCGACTTCAACCTTTTCTAACTTCTCAATCCTGGATTTTGCCTTTTGGTGGTATGTCTTCATCCTCCTGTCTCGAACCTCGAAGTCACCATTGATCTAATTCACTACCAGTTGGGAGTCGCAGAAAATACGGAGGTGCCTAGTCTCAACCAAGTACGCAATATCGAGTCCTGCCAACAACACCTCATACTCGACCTCATTATTAGACGCTTTAAACATCAATCTGATGGCTCGCTCTATTATGAATCCTTCTAAACTGGCTAGCACTACACTTATCCCTGCCCCCCATGCGTTTGAGGACCCATTAACATGAAGGTTCCAAATGTCATCATCAAGAGCTTTACTTCTTGTGGGGGCTTAAGGCACAGAAAACTAAACAATAAAATCAGCAAGGATCTGCCCTTTAATCGAAGTACTGGGTTTTTACCTTATTTCGAACTCCCCGAGTTCTACAGCTCACTTGGCGATCCTTCCTAACATGTCGGCTTTATGAAAAATGGGCATGAGAGGCCGATCAGTCAAGACTTCTATGGCGTGAACTTGAAAATAGTGCCTAAGTTTCCTCGTCGAGGTTACCAATGCTAGGACCAATTTTTCCATCGGCAAGTATCATGTTTTGGCATCCAACAAGGTCTTGCTTACGAAGTAGATGTGCCTTTGTGCCCACTCGCTCTCTTTGACAAGCGCTCTACTAATAGCTCCCTCCGAGACAGATAAGTAAAGGTTGAGCACTTCCCCCACCGCTGGAACAGACAAGGTTAGAGGATACTTCAAGTACTCCTTAATCCCTTCGAGTGCTCGGCCACATTCCTTGTCCTAGGTTCCTTTCGTCATCCTCTTAAGCATAGTGAAAAATGGCTTGCACCTATTAAAGGACTTGGAGATGAATCGGTTGAGGGCCGCTAGCATTCCAGTTAATTTATGAATATCTTTGATGGTCCTCAGAGCCTAGATGTTTTGCACTGCTCATATTTGCTCGGGATTGGCCTCAATGTCCCTATGGGTGACTAAGTATCCTAAGAACTTACCCGAGCTTACTTCAAAAGCGCACTTCGAGGCATTGAGTTTCAGGTCGTAGCTTCGAAGAATAGCGAATGTGGTTCCGAGATCCCAGAGGTGGTCAGAACTCTCCTTGCTCTTGATCAACATATCATCAATGTAAACCTCTATAGTCATGCCGAGTTGCTGCTTAAAAATCTTGTTCATCAGGCGTTGGTAGGTGGCTCCGACATTTTTCTACCCAAACAACATCACCATGTAGATCCCTCAAAGCCTAATGAACGCTATTTTCTCCTGATCTGGTTCATGTAAGGGAATTTGGTAGCAACTCACTCGAGCATCCATGAAAAAGATATGTTTGTGACCCGCGGTTGTATCTACCAACTAATCAACCTTTGGCAAGGGATATTCATCCTTGGGGCACGCCTTGTTCAAGTCTGTAAAATTCACGCAAACGTGTCATTTTCCCTCCTTTTTTTATCACACACCGTGTTGGACAACCATTAGGTGAACTGAACCTCTCTGATGGAGGTGGCTCCCAACAATCTGTCCACTTCTTCATTTACAACTTTAGCTTGGTGAGGTGCCGTTCTTCGAGCTTTCTGTCTCACGGGTTTGAAGGACGAGTCCACATGGAGCTGATGATTCATCAGCTCGGCATTTATTCTCGTCATCCCGACTTGTGTCAACGCAAAGATGTCGGCATTCCGGTGCAGGAACCTGATCATGTCAGATCTCTCGGCATCGTCTAGCGACTCCCCTATCAAAAAGTATCTCTCCTTGTCGTCAAGATTCAGGAAAACTTTGACCAGGGCCTCCATGGAACGGTCGGCTGGCTCAGTAATGGGTTCATCTACCCCCAGTCAACTGAACTGTGATTGTTATACAGCCACCACCACCTCGGGATCATGCTCTTGAAGTCGAATACTGACCCCGGTCTTCACCGCAGCGTAGAAACAGGTTTTTGATGATGCCTGATCACCACGGATCTCCATAATTCCCCTCAGAGTGGGGAACTTAACCTTCTGATGATAGGACGAGTGAACCACCCTCATCGCATGCAACCACATCCGGCCCATAAATGGCGTTATACGGCGAGTCTGAATCTATTACTATGAATTCAACTAGGACAGCAACAATCCTAGCCTGAACCATAAGAGTGATTTTTCTGAGGGAAAGGGCGTTGAAACCATTGAAACCTATGAGAGGGGGTCCTTACGAGCTTCAATTGTTTCTATGTAAATCCCATCATGCGAAAGAGATTGTCATACATCACCTCGAATGAGCTACCTGAGTCCACTAAAATTCTTTTGACATCATACTTGTCAACCCACAGGGTGATCACCAATTCGTCTTCATGCAGAA
Organism: Ilex paraguariensis; assembly: GCA_963454935.2. Lineage (NCBI taxonomy): Eukaryota > Viridiplantae > Streptophyta > Magnoliopsida > Aquifoliales > Aquifoliaceae > Ilex > Ilex paraguariensis. The sequence goes on from CAUOFW020000986.1 coordinate 130,796, forward strand.
GCACCTAGGAAGCACGGATACGAATACGTGACACGGGTACGATACGATACGGATACGGGGATACGGGGATACGGTAAAACTTAAAAAAATTAGATACGGGTATGGTCAGGATACGCCTATAATAAAATATATTTTATATTTTATTATTATTTAACAACTTAGAAATTACAATTTTTCAATAATTCTTTAACATTAGTAAGTAAAATTAGAAATTTTTACCATTAAAATGTTATAATATCATCTCATTATGATCTGTTTATAAAATGAACATGACAAATTAAAGGAATTATAATAACATTTAACTAGTTGGTTTTACAAGTATTTATTTTTAAAAGTATAGTGTAAGTGATTCATTTTTTTATACTCTTTTAACTTATAATAATAGATAATACTTAAAAATCACTCGTGTTTTTAAAATCATATGGAATTTTGTTGATGTTTTATATTGTATGTGAACTCCAAAGAAGGGTTATAGCTTAAAATTGAAAATTGTACATCTTACACCATATTTAGAAGTATCCGCGAAGTATCCACATATTTTATTAATTATCGGATACGGCAAGTATCGTATCCGATACGATATCGGATACGGGTACGTCGACCTTGACGAAATATATGTGCTTCATAGAGGAGCACTAACCCGCCTAGGTCGGCGTCACGCCGAGGCTTCTTGGATGATTGTTCTTCATACCTACTTTTCTCCACCTTTATTGCTTGCGAGACCCTCTGTAGTTCAGCTCGGAGGGAGTTATACGTTGGTCTCCCGACAGTGCAGACATGTATGGCGTCAATCACGGGTGCCACTTCATGAGGCGCATCGGCCACTCTCTTCGTCGAGCCCCTGAGAGATCTTCTATCAATGAACTCTCACAGATGTCTTTCTCAGACCAATTGCTCCAAGAACGACTTATACACCCTGCAGTCTTTAGTCAAATGCCCTACATCCTTATGATAAGAACATCGAGACGTCGAGTCCCTCATTGATGGGTCTCCCTGCATCCTGAGGGGCCACTTAAAGAAGGGTTTGTCCTTTATCTTGTGTAGCATTTTATAAATGGACTCCTTAAAGTTCGTATTTACCCCATGAAAGGACAGGCAATTCGGAGGCGGGACAGGTGCCCCTCTCCTTGTAGGTGGCTCCTTCTCCCTCTTCCTCGACACCGGGGCCCTACTCTCCGGCACGATGGATTCTTCCTCCACCCTGACATATTTGTTTATCCAGGCCATCAAGTCCTTCATGTCTCTCGGGGCTCTCTTAGTAAGAGATCTATAGAGATCAGTGTCTCAGGACAATCCTAGCCGGAATGATGCTATAGTCATTGCCTCCAAGCATGCCTTGACATCGTTAACCTCCTCCCAATACCTGATCGCGTACTGCTGGAGGGACTCTCCACCCCTTCGTTTAAGCGTCAGTAAAGCTCCGATGTCTTTCGGCTTTTTACTACTGGTGATGAATCGAGCTACAAAGAGCTCAGTCATTTGCTTCCAGAATTTGATGCTCTCAGGGGCCAAGTTCTCATACCACTTCATGGCAGTGCCCCCCAAGCTCATAGGAAACACTCGGCACAACACCTTTTGATAAATGTCATAAATGGACATCAACTGCTTGTACTGTCGTAGGTGACTCTTAGGATCTATCCTCCCATCATAAACTTTGAAGTGGGGGACAGTGAACTTTTTTGGCATTTCAATCTCTTGGATCGCCCATACAAACGGGAAAATGATTTGCCTGTTGTCGTCTTCATCTCCCTCGAGTTTGGGCCTTCAGCGCCTGACATTTAGGCCCGTTCGGAGGCTTTCTCGAGGTCTTCCATCCTCAGCCCCCTCGCGGTGGACTTCGCATGGGACTCAGTTTTCGGGGTGCCTCCTGACAGTCCGTGGCAGAGGTCCCACCTAGACAGGCCTGCCTTATGGTGATCCCACTCCGATCCTCCCTTGGGAGCAGGCTCTCCCCAATTTCGTAGGTTACGCCTCTCGATCGCGCGCCCGCGTAAGCTCACCCTAGGGACATCTTGTCTTATGCCCCTAGAGTCGCCTCGACTGAGACTGCAGCCCTCGCGCCCAACGTTTCGCCAACTAGCACTTCCCGACTGCTCAAAACCATCAAGCCGATGTCATACCTTAGCGTTATCCTTTTTGAGTTACTAGATGCGTATTCCCATCCGTTTCTCCACCAACTCTATAATCTCACGAGCCAAAAGGCCTTACCCCTAAGGCCTTGATCCACGGAGAACGTTCGTTGCGAGGAACGCTCACCTCCGTTTGACTGGCCCAAGGGGCCTAATTCTGTGACTACTTGGAGTCGGTCATCCTCTGCGTTCTTCACGTGTAAACTCCCTCCCCCATCACCCTGGGATCGTGTGTTCACCATGATGTAACCGCGACGGGGAAACATTTGTGTATGTTCCCATAGACGGCACCAAATTATACGAAAGATTTTCTATAATAGCTTGAGATAGCGATCCACTCGATGTCGAACCTGAAACAACCACATGGTCAGAAAAGGGGCCGGATGAACACCCAGCTTATCCTCTACGAAGCTTAAGTCAGTAAGGATTGGAGGCTTCAGCACAGTGTCTCTTTTTTTTTTATTAACTCAGTCCTGCGTACCTTTGTTCATCTCTCTGATGAGTATTTATATCTAGGTCAACAATGAGTGTAAAGGCACTGAGGTCTCATCTCAACATTTAATGTCCCGCACTCTTACCCATGCATAATGAGTGTCTTCTACGCAGATCTCGCGCCTAGCTTACTCCGGCGACAGGGTAACTCCTCAGCACATGCCGAACATTTATGACCCTATGCCCAATCAGTTATCTTTTGATCGGTGCTTTGATACCTACTCTCGAGCATTCAATCCTTAGGGAACAGTACCCCCGACGGTGTATGGTTAGTCCCATAGCCATTAATACTCAGTAATCATGACTATTGGTTTTTGGGTCTCAAAATTGTAGAGGCTCATTAATAGTCCTGTCTCAGTCATTCACATCGCCATAAATGCGTTGTCAAGTCACCTTAAATGTTGGTGTCAATACATGTATTCGACTCCTCTAAGCCATTACCCTTTGACTCCATTACTCGACGTCTTTTTGATCTACATAACAACTATATGTTTTTACGTGTCGATCTAGAGACTACTGAGCCACCTAAATTCCCGTCAAATTCCATGAAGATTCATAACAAAAACACAGGAAATAAGAATCAAAATAGATGCACTATTCATGCATGTAAACAAAAACAAGGTAGCATCAAAGTGTTTTTTTTTCTTCATTCTTTGTTGTTTCTTTGTCCCACTTCTTTCATTGTCATTACGTGTTTTAATTTTCTTCTACTTTTTTCCTACATTTCATAACATGAAAAATGATTAAAACTGTTTTTAATCCGATTTTGAATCAATATAGTTGGACATAAGATTGATAATCGAACTGAATTTTATGAGTTCAAATTGTACTTATCAAACTTGCTTTTTAAACGAATCTAAAAATTTATTCAAACTTGAGTCGAGTCCAAAACAAGTTAAATCTGAATAGTTTGACTCGATTATCAGCCCTAGACGAAGAATAATATTTTAAACCGATTACTTAGTGTGTCGTATGATAATTTATTAAATTAAATATATCAATTCTAACAGATATCCCATATGATGCATGAAATTTGTCGCTACAGCCATCACATGTTCGTCATTTTTTAAGTCTCATATTATTGAAAAATTACCCATTAAAGAATTAAAATAATATTTGTTAAATGTAAAAAAGTTAAAAAAATATGAATGAAAATTTAAAATTAAAATAGTTTAAAAAAATAATGGGAGTAGTTACAAAAGATGGAGGGGTAATTAAATAAACCAATTGGAATAAATCAGTTGGAAAAGACTAATTAAATATTTTAAAAATCTAGAAATTAAATATTTGGGGAAGAAAGACTTCTCAAACTCTCTCACCTAAAAAATATTTATTATATATATAAACTAGCGTGCACCCCATGAGATGTACAAAATTTGTAATCTAGCCTTATCGTCACCTTATCACCAAATCCTTCGTAATCCTATTATTACTTGATACTTGCCTACTAATGTATTAGAATAGTATTTTAAAAAAAATATTGAAATAGTTAAGAAATATTATTGAAAATTAAAATTTAATGTAATTTAAAAAACTAAAACACCTATAATACTGTGTTTTTAGTAATAAAAATACCTACAATAATAATAAAAATATCCACAAATATAATAAATATTGATATGATGCATAATTATTATTATTTTTTGAATATGGTAGACAACTCCTATTATCTCACCCATAACCTAAAGTTTCCAAAAAGCAAGAACTATTAAACCCCGGCAACCAAAATTGAATAAATGATCGGGCAAAGAAACATTCTATTTTTAAACAAGAAATGACATAAAAGGGTCGGTGGAAGATAAGGTCATATCCCTCATTGATCGAGAGGACTAATGGTACACAAAAAAAAAAATTAGTACGGTATTTTTAAATTTTATAATTTTAATGAGCAAAACATTATTATTATTTTTTGTTTTATAATAAAAAAAATTATTCTAAAAATACCCATAAAAATTATAAATAATATAATGATATGAATTTTTTTTTTTTTTTAGTACAGTAGATTTCCATCTCATTTAAACTTCAATTATATGATTCATGATAAGCTATGTTTTATCATTATCAAACAACAGTCGTAGTAGTACAAAAGTTCTCTCCTCTGTCCGCCAGAGGGGTCTCTTTCACTCTTATTTAAGGGAGAGAGAGAGAGAGGGATTGATGGAGAAAAAGTGATAGATGTCAAAAAGAAAACAGCTCAGCTCTTAGATTTGTGGGTCCCATGCAATTCCTCTCATATCTAGATTTCTTCGCCATCTGCCCCACTTCCTTTTTGACGCTGACTGTGGTGGTGGCTTTTCACACAATCCACCACTAATAAACTTCTTGGCTCTTGGCCAGAGCTTATGGTTTACTTTTAGATTTTGAATATACATATAAAGTTGCACTTTCTTTTCATGGATTACCAAGTGTTTGGTAACCTTATTTTTTTGGTTTTTTTTTTGTTTTTATTTTTATTTTTTTTAATTACTCTATTTTAAAAACAAGGTTAAAATATGGAAACATTCAAAAGAATGTTTTTGAAAACATCAAAAAAATAAAACAAACGCACAAATCTAAAAGGGATTTAATGAAGTATGGGTTTCGATCCTCCTTAACAATAAAAGATGAATTTTTTTACTTGAGTATAAAAGATCATCTCTTTCTCTTTTTCACCCCTCTCTGTCACCTATGTGTCGTCTCTCTCTCTGCCAAAAATGAAGACAAAGTCAAAGTCGAAGCGACGAAGACGAAGCAGAAGGATCCAGACGCCATCAAAGGATTCCGACGACATCTCTCTCCCTCTCTATCTATGTCGCTCTCTCTCTCTCTCTCTCAAAACTTTTTCTATTGGTTGAGTCTGATTTTTAAGAACTTAGAGACACAGTAACCCCTTATTCCTCAGAAACATAAGGATGGCAGCAGCTAAGTTCGAAAAAATAGTTTGTGTAAACTTAAACACGTTATACGAGGAAAAATAGACTTTCTATATTTTTTAAAACTGCCAAAAAGAGAATAACAAGTCTTACAAAGATTGCAACTCCCGATCAAACTAAGCTAAGAAGGAGGGGTTATATTTGAAAGATCAAGTAAATTGAGAAGTGGAAATAAATGAAAGACGACATTCAAAACACTTGAATTGTATGAGTGACTTGTAATGCGATTTGACCTTAGCACATTCATGTGTGCCATGATGGAGGTACTACATCCATTTTTCTATAACAATATATATATATATGTATATATTTGTTTCGGATCTATGAATCATGAGTGTGGGTGGTTCTTCATTATTAAAGAAAGTAGGAATCAAACTTTCACAAATATGCTTTTCAAACTTTAGAAATTATGGGCTTTTGTGATGTACTTAGACATCATAAGAGACTTTAGTTTGATATTTTTATAGGGAGTTTACATAGATTAAACTTTTAATTCCTTTAAGTTCCTATTTTTATGGTGCTATATATTCGAAAGTTTAGATCTAGGTTTTCCAATAAATGAAATCGACAGAAGTATTAGACTGACTATATAATTTGGCTTATTCATTCATAGAATCGACTCAAGATTATTGCTAGTTTTATATTTTGTTAATTCTTTTGCCAAAACTCTACTTGGCAAACTACACGAATTGAGGTCGAATTTATATTTGAAGCTAAACTCTTATTTAAGATGATGCTCGATTCATTTATAAATATAATAGACATAATATTTTTATCATATGTTCAATGAATATACTTTTTATTAATTTATATATGCAATACTCAGGCTTAGCTTGTCTAATAAACGATTTTTCAAACTTGAATAATCTTTTATCCGAATCAATCTTGAACTATTCGTGAACAATTCATTCATTTACAAATTACAGCTCTCCTTGGTTATTCATTTTGTTGCCATCGGGTAAGGGAAAGAAAGGGTATTATGGACCCACATGAGTGGGCTGTAAAATGGGTGGGATTTGGCCCCTCTGGACGCTCATACACAGGCCCAACCTTGGGTTTTAATAATTTTAAAATTAGAGGGATTTGAAGGACGGTTCCTAGGCCTAATAAAATTTTTTAAAAAATATATTCCCTAATTTTCTTTTGAATTAGGTCCCTGTTGAAAGTCAAAATAACTTACATAACTAACGCCTTTTACAATTGCAAAAAATAACGAATACAAATTGTTAATGTACATATTTCTCTGTTAACATAGACCGTTAGACATGCACACTAAAACACAGATCGTTAAACAGATATACTAAAATACAGATTGATAATGTACTTTTTTTTTGGTAAACACATACAGTCAAACAGGTACACTAAAACACAAATCGTTAGACATCATCATAATATCCAAATTATTTGGTTCACAAGTTTGAATTTCAAAACTGATAAACAAAACCTCAATAACAAATGCAAAAAAAAAAATTATATTTTAAGTTAAAATCATGTGATGAGAGCAAAATGGGTAATGAAAACCAGTAACTAACTAATCCCTTAACATTTGCACCAACATAGAGACTATATGCAAGTTTTTTCAACAATTGGATGACCTTTTTTTTTATGCTAAAAATTCAGTAGGACTTAAATTGGTTTACACACCAAATGAGGGACCCTAGCCTAATTAACTTTATTTTAGTAAGGAGTTTAAGTTTATGAAGTGATTATCGGCAAGCCAAACTTAAACATATTCGGAGAAGACTTTATTGAGTTGAGTTCGAGTTTATGAAGAGATTTTCATTTTAAAAATGAAATGTTTTTTAGGAAGGAGTTTGATTTTGGTATTTTTACTCCTTATCTCCAAACTAATCAATTAATGTGGGTATAAGATTATAATTGATTGTGTGTGGAAGTGTGAGATAGGGGGAGCTGAAGAGCTCTCCACTTGAGTTGAGTTTGAGTGTCTGAATGCTAAAGATATCAAGAACACAGTGAAGAAGCTCAAGAGATAGGGGTTGTTTAATAATACTATTTAAGGTTTAAAACTGAATACTTTAAATACTTAATAAATTAAATTTGTTTGTTAATATAAAACTCATATCATTTAATATTTTACGTATTTCTTAAAAATATGTTAAAATTTTAAGTAACAAGTCATCTACTTATCACTTAATACTGAAAATGTTAGTAGTAAAGATTTTATAAATTCTTTGTAATTTAGAAATATACCTTTAATGCATTTTATACTCTTAACTTTTCAATATCCACTATCCAGCACCACCTTAGGTTTTAGTCTTGACACCATCAATAATAATTAACCGCAAATTTAGGACCAATACCCTCATTAGGAATTTGATTACAATAGTACTTTATTCCATATTTAAATTACTAATTAGTTGACAATCTGAACATGGTAATTTAGAAATTTAATTTCTACTTCCAACTAAGATTATCGTCCATCTAAATGGGCCCTAAGCGTATATGCATTGGAAATGAGCAATAATATGTTAAAAAGACGTGTAGACGAAAAAAAATTATTCATTACAAAAATATTATATATATAAAATATGATAAATTTTATCATATCATATCATACTTGCGTGTGTGTGTGTGTGTGTATGCCTCTACTTTGACTTTCTAGCCTTTGGTATTTGATTTTTAGAGGTTTAATTGAATATTGAAAGCCAAGGATGAACTTTCATGCTTATTGTCCTGATAAATTAAGAAACTAAGATTTGGCATCTATCATACAAAAGATTAGAGACAAATTTGACAAGTAATTGACACTAATGCTGAGGTAACATTAAAAGATGATTAGTGTGGAGCCCACGTGGTAATCAATCTTAAAACAAGATTGGTGTGGGGCCCAAATTTCAAATCAATATTAAAAGATGATTAATGTGGAGCCCAAGTGCTCCTCTTACTAAGACCATGATAATTAGACGACAGTGAAAGGTTGAACGAGGAGACTAATGAAATCAAACGAGTATTTAAAGTGTTAATAAAGATGAATTAAAAATTTTGATGTCTTGAATTTGAATTTTAGTAGTTTCTTGGAGTCAAACTATGAGTGATTTATCCCTCTTGAATGCTTTAGTCCCGACATGAATGATCTGTCTTTGAACAGATCGAAAGGAAATTAGTCGAGATGTACGTAAACTGAACCAAATATTTTTAATCATTGAATAAAAAAAAAAAGGAGAGACTAATGATGATTTAGGACAAAAGGGTTTAGTCGTTAGTGGCCCCCATGAGGGGACGTATAATGCTATTGTGCTTGATTTAGAAACGAAATATATTATTGTCGGTAGATGTATAATGAATTTTATCGAATGTTAGGACCCACCCACTCCTAATAGATTGGATAACAGTGTATATAGTTAAATAAATTAGATTTTTAAGTTAGGTCTGAACAACAATTTTGATATTACTTAGAGAGACAAAGAGAAAATTAAAGAGGGTTGACAAGATGGTTTTAGTTAGTTTTCATGTCCACAAGAGGAGGGAGAGGCCGGGGGGGGAAGGCAAGAAAACAATCCATTTGGTTCTTTTCTTGATAATGTTTTGGTTGACAGAAGAGGGACTTTCAGCAAATCCATAACTAAATAGCAATTTTTGCTCTAATTCTGTTGTTTACGCTGACCGACAGCTCTAATCATTTCTATATCATCTGCCCACATGAAAAAAAATCCAAGCCAAGCCTTCACATCTCTCTCTCTCTCTCTCTCTCTCATATTTTGAAACCGAGTAACCCACCGGCCTGTGATAATTTCAACATAATAAACTGAATTTCAACAAAATCTCATAGATAAGTGTGTTTTGGTGACAATAGGATTATAAGATAATGACTCGTCTAAAGTTCTCATATTGTATCAAAAATTCATGCAACTTAAAAATTTGTAGAATAAGGTGAAAAAATTATGCAAGTCTTCTTCTATCTTTGTATTAGCTATAGGGAAACTCTCGGGGAAAAAAATTTCATACCGGTACTACCAATTATCACTTTTTATCGTAAAATTATAACTTTGAAATCAGAAGTTATTAACTATTCAAGGGAAGGCCATAATCGATCATAGACACTCATGATTGATTTTGAACTCTTTGTATTGATCACAACCTTTTATGATCAATTATGTTTTTTAAAAATTATAACTTAATTTTAAAAATTTATAATTTTCGATACGGTACTAATACCATATCCTTTCTCTTTATATTAAATGCTTGCAAAGTGCCTGTGAACCTGACAAAGTGTTGATAAAGATTCTAAAACTTAGATCCGGATATCATTTGTTTGCTTTTTTTGAGTGATATCATTTGTTGATGCATTCAAATTTTTGGGGTGCAAAGTTAGAATATATGCATATAATGGGGACCATCTCCAGAACATATGTAATGAAGAGCATGTGGTGGGGTTTAATGCACATGTATATCATATGGTGGGGTTTATTTGTATATGTATGTGTGGGTGTGGGCGTGTGTATGCCTGTGTGTATATGTATGAATGTATATATAAAGATCTTGTTTGGTACACAAGATTTTATTTGTACCGGGTCTGTAATCGATATATTATGACAAATGAATACTTATTATTGGTCTAAACTCTGATTATATATATGTGTGTGTGTGTGTGTGTGTGTGTTAGAGAGAGGGGGGGAGATGAATTGTGCATTTAAGAAAATTATATGAAGAACTTTTAAGATCTTGCAAATGCATCACTTAGATGTGTGTGTATACTTATGAGAGAGAGAGAGAGAGAGAGAGGAATTGTGAATTAAGAAAATTATATGAAGCACCTTTAAGATCTTGCAAAGCCATCAGTTAGATAGTGTGGGCCATGGGAGAATAGATTAAGGTGGGTGACTAAGAATGGGAAATGAGAGACCCCCTTGACAGCCTATAGGCTTTTGGCATACACTTTAATATCCTCTGGAAGCCACCATTGGCAAAAAGAAAACTAAGCTTAAGATTCAAATGCAAAAGAGTGGAGTGGAAATCTTCTTGCAATAAGAGAAATCCTAGTCAAAGCCAAAAAGGATACTCTTTCTTCAATGGGATCCCAAGAATTTTGCTCACAACTTTCAAAAAAAAAAAAAAGCATCAACTTTAAAACTATGCAGTTCATGTTCAAGAAATTTACCTTGTAATCTTTTGTGTGTGTGTGTGAGAGAGAGAGAGGGTGAGAGAATGTGTTTTTTTTTTTGGAGAAGGTAATGAGCTTGTGTTTTGGTACACCTGGCTTGTGTCTTTTGATTTATGATTATTATGGATTAAAATTCACTCTAATATATTTTTTTTAATTCCCGTGGATGGTAGATCACTCACTCAGAATGAATGTATGCAGACTCGCTCTATATAAATAGGTCTTCTACCAATATATGAATCTAAAGCTGAAAAAAAAATATTGAAAGGAATACAAATCTCGCACAAGTTGTGAGATGTGAAATTTATTTTTCATCGGACGATATGATTGATATCTCGGAGTATGGGTATGACGGAGAAAGGGTAGACATTTATAACTAGCATAAAATGGTGTACTCAATATACAAAACTCTCATCGTTACAGAGTTTGGGTGTCATTGAGGACTCAATGTAATATTTGGTGAGGCTTTCACCCTCAATGCAATATGATTCACCAGTAGTAATTCACTATTTAAAGAATAACTTTCAAATATTTTCGTAAAATTCTTCCTAATGCAAATAATGTCAACGATTTGGCATATGCCGAGTAGTAGTACAATTTTTTTATAGACACTCCTTCGTAGCATCTTTGATTAACGAGAATCAAACTATGTACTTAACTTTTTTTTCAAAAATGTCTATGAGTAAATAAAAAAAGATCTTGCATTTTTTATTGACGTGAACCAAACTGAGTAATAACCTTTTTCTTTTTTTTTTTTCCTTTCTGAAATGGCTACACCTAAGCATAACACATCTTGAAGACCTCACTTGATTCTCACATATCTCGTTGAGAGAGAGGCCCAAACAGATTGGGTTCATGACATTTTTCTAAACAATTCAATAGACCTTAATACATATATGCACAAATATACCTGTTTTTTTTTCAACAATCAAGATGTTTGGACCAGATTACGCACATCTCAACTAATCGTTTTTTCTGTCCAGTCAAAAGCAGACCATCCACGCTAGGACAAAGTAATTCATGAAGAATAAATTCCTTGTGAACTGATCCCAAAAATTTGTTAAAATTTAAATTCAGGATGTCTAAATTTATAATTCATCTTTGTTACAATTTAAGTTGGGGTTGCAAGTATACTTGTGCATTTATGTATTACTATCCATCTAAGTTTGACTTTTTGCCACAGTTTGTTCAATGCTCATGTTTTATTGGTAATTGCATACTTATGGAGTTTGCATTGCAATCACGACGCGTAACTAGACCTATTTTACAATATCAATTAAAAAAAGATAAAATAATGAAGATGAAAGCAAAACTATCAACTAGTAACAACCACCTATTCCTAAGAAAGGAATCGCTAACAAAAATATTATAGGAGAGGCTGCTGGTTGAAAAACTTGACTACTTGAGATAGATTTGGGTCTTTACGAGCACTGCAAGTAATCCTCTTATACACAATTCGACATGTAATATAATGGACAATTACCAAGATAAATTCCTATGGACGACCTTATGAGCAGAATCGAACTCCAGTCCTCTAGGGTTTTTCAAGAAACCAAACATTTGAGATGAGAGGAGTGTTGTTATTCTCTTGTTTATTACTTGTTTCCTTTGGGCCAGAAAAGCACCAAAGAAGCAAATGGCAGTCATGAATATATCAGCTTGTAGTCGGAAATACAAGTAGACCAAGTCTGGGAAGCCTTTCACAAGGACTAAAATTTCATTTTGAAACAGCCCAAATATTTTTGTTTCTATGAAAACCAAAACAAACCAATAATTGAATATCAAAGAATTTCCAAGGGATTTCGACAACAAAATTTTAAATTTTCTTTCTATTTTAATTCTATTTCAAAATGGTTTCAAAACATATTCGAATTGCTTCCGCTTTCGGTCACCGAAATGAAACTTTGATCATTGATTATTTTATAGAATAAATATTTCTTCATTACCCTTGTTTGTCCACAAGCAGCAGATTCAACACACTAGAAATGACTCGTTCTTTCTTTCCAACCAAAAGAAACCCATGAAGTAGCAAGATATTCAATTCCACCCCCCCCCCCCAAAAAAAAAAAAAACTCAGCCAAGTAGTTTATCGAAGTACAGGCTCAAAGTGGCAATTTAAGTATGTACAGTTGCACTGTACATACATTCATTTTTAAATTATTACCACAATAATATAAACTGTTTCTACCACAAGAAAACCAACTTCCATCAAGCAATGAAAACCTCTAGCAATTGTATTCTTAAGAGTAGCTGTTCGCTGTTCACTGTTCACTGTTCAGTTACTACAACAGGGGTTAAACTTTCCCAGAAACATTCTGAGGGGAGAGTGAAGAAAATAAAATTCTCTTGAAGTTCCAACAAATCATGAGCCTCCCTCCCAGTAACAATTCTTTCCAGGTGCAATTGGCACATGCAGCAGAGGCAAAGCACGACTAAACTCGCAATTATCTCGTCAAACCAATTGAAAAAACAGTTATAGTTCTCAAGAATCCCACATATAAACAGAGTACCTTTCCCATAGAAGCAAGAACCAATTTGCAGCTGTACACCTTCAGCCATCGGAATGGACCCATATTCCTATTCTGCAACCATACAATAATTTATGGGAAACAAATAAGTGGCATGAACAGATTTGTGCGACTAAAAAACTAAGGTATGAGTTTCTTTCTTATATAGGCAGGCCTCAGTCACTCCCATTGTATGTTTGTCTCACTTTGTTGCCAAAATGAGGGCTAGAAAGTCTATAGAGAAAAGAAATCTCCCGATAAATACAATACAACATTTTGAACATATGCAATCTTTTGGTCTTATATCCGATCTTAAAAAAAAAAAGACCGTAACAGGAGATCACCTTGACTCTATATTGTTATCCTCATGCCACCACAAAAGTTATATATTTGTTACTGCACATCTTAATTCTTACAACAGAAAAAAGGGAAATGGTGCATGCACTTCATATACCAGTCATACATTAGAAACAGATACATGTGTGAATGACTGCAGAAAAACACGAATATCAAGCAACATGCTCCTCATATTGAATTTAAAAAAAAAAGTAAACTACAATTTACAGCCTTAAAGTATGCACCTAATTCCTATTTGGTTCTTGAAGTTCCAATTGCAATGAAGTCCGTAGAGTTTTAATTGAGTTTCAATTTAGTCCTTACATCAAGATTCACCAATTTATAATGAGAGAATTGTCTTCCATGAACAACACATGATTTGAATAAAATGATATATTTGTACGGTGAAAATTTTGTTACATGTACGCTAGAAAACTTTACTTTATTTATCTGATTTTGAGGGGAAAAAAAGAATAACAAACCCAAAAAAAATGCAGAGTGAGAATTTGAGAAATATTGTGAGTCAAAGAGAGAAATATTGATGTATTTGAGAGATATATTTTTTACTAGACAAATATACCTTTATGGGCAAGTTCTCTAACATCTTTTTGTCGAAACAAATTAATAGACCTGAATGGCAAGACTTCATTGAAACTCAATAAAAACTTGAAGAATGTAATTGTATTTATTGAAACTTCATCGACCAAATAGAAATTATGTGCATACTTTAAGGGTATAAATTGTAAATTACCCTAAATAAAATGGGCAAAATTTCTGAACAGTGTCAAACAAAACAATTGGAGCCCTATTGTATGCAATGTTTCATAAAAGAGTAAATATGATAATCAGTCCTTAAACTTTGTCTTAGGTTTTAAAATGATCTCTGCACTTTCAATTGTCTCAATTTAGTCCCTGAACTATCAATTTCATGTCAATAAAATCCTTTACTCTATTTCACTCGTTAGAACTTACTGAGACAAACTTATGTGTTTGTCATCAGTACATCCAAGTCATTACTTCTACCGAGAGTAATGGACCATTAGTTCCAACGAATGAAATGATGGAAAGGATTTTATTGACACAAAATTTATGGACTAAATTGAGACAATTGAAAGTTTAGAGACCATTTTAAAATCGAAGGCAAAGTTGAATCCTTCATAAAACTATCAACAACTCTACAAGTGTGTTGAACCATTTAATTCCACCATATAAAGAACCTGCCTGAAACTTTATTTTTCCTGGGTGACAATGAATAATTCATTCACTCTGTATTTGACCCTAGTTTAATCTCAACAAATTGTTGTTCAATTTCTTAGCTTTGAGCAATGCACAGAAGAGGAGGAGAAGAGGAGAGAGGGTCATTGTGAAAGAGAGAGACACTTATTTGAGGCAAACGAATTCACCTAAAAGACCTCGAATCATTTCAGAAAATAATAAACACCTGACAAATAAATAAGCCCGAACACAGGTACATAGATATAGCCATAAAAAATAGGATTGGTAATCAACACTTATGCCCATATTTATAATTATTGTGAAATATACTGTAATATCCTCCATTTTGAATTTAGTTATATTTTTATTGTTATACTATCGACTTTTGAATTCCTTACACAATCTTACAATTTCCAATTCGATGTGATCCTCGATCCAAGAAAAATGCAACAATAATATTCACAATATGAAACTTGATTTCAGAACTATACAGAAAACCCGTGGTTTAGCCTTTTATCCTAACCTCTAAATTTACCAAATACGCTAAATTAACAAAAAATTTGTCCAAAGAGCACCATAAGACGGGACTAGACTCAAACGAACAACTTAATCCTAGTAGGTCCCAAGTGGGTTTGACCTTTTTTTATTTTATTTTTTTTTAAAAAAAAAAAGGGGAAAGGGAAGGGGAAGGGGAAGGGTTTGACCATTAACCAAGCCAATTTTTAAAAATTTCCCCTTTTCAAATTTGCTCCTTCTCAAGCTTCTTTTGGAACGCATTAGTAATATTGTCTCATGTTCTTGCATCAAAATTTGATAAGCAGGAGATCTATTACAGGATTAATTAAAGCCTCCTTTTGTATACCAGATGAGTTTACATTGTGAACTTGTGTGTTTGCTGAATGTCTCAGCTTGTGATTCCTTCCATATATTCTGGATCATTTTCTTGGCTTTCTTTTTCTCTTTATTAACTCCAAACGTACCTCAAAAAGTTCACAAGGCGAGATACATCACTCATTTTCCTCAAAGTCCAAAAGAAAATCAGTTAAATTCTCGGAGTCATCTACTGCTTCTCCTAGAGACATGTCATCCTTCTTAGGTTGTCCCTGCAAGTAGAAGAGTATGAATGATAGATTAGAGAGGCAATATTCTGCAGCTCACTAGTAGGAAACAAGGGAGTTTTTTTTTAACACATTAATGCTTGGATAATATTCTCAACAAGACTAGCAAAATTCAGAGCATTCAAATGTTTCATTTAGCCCTCCTATCAGAGTTCAGAGACGTTGAATGATTAACATAAAAACTAATTTCATAGAGGTGTACATCAGGGATGTTTCCTAATGTTGTCATTGCTATTATACACTCTCTTATTTGATCTTTTCCCAAGTGTATGTGAAAAATAGGATAATTCACAATCATCCATACAAAAACATATATACAATAAAAGCATGTAGCAATATAGGATTCATCAGAAACCATTTACCTTTGACTTCCGAAGCTCAGGAGTACTTTTTAGAACACTCCAGTTCCGGGTGATTTTCTCATCTTCATCATCACCATCAACCTCACTGTCCTCTCCTTCATCCTATTGCAAAGTAAGCATAAAAAGATAGTGTCCTATGCAACCAACCTAATCCGCGTAAAACACTATCCCACACAACCATATTCACGAAGCATAAACATAATAATTTGAAGGGGAAAATAATATCCAGACAAACTAATGAGATGATAAAACTCACATCATTTTCGCCAATATCAACAGCTCGTGCCATAGCTTCATCCATATCTGTTACCTGTTGTAGAAGAGACGCAACTTGGGAGATGATGGAACAAAAGGAAAAATTAAAAGTAAAGAGAAAGGCCATAAAAAATTAGAGGGTTCCCCTCGGGAAATCGCCAGAGTTTGAGGTCACAAGAAATTGTTAATCACCAATTACATAAGTATTTATTAATTCAACACCACGCTTCATGTACCCGTTAGATTTTGGGCCGAACACATGCAAGATCCAGGTGATGGCCTAGGAAGCATGAATACATATATGGAAGTACAACACCATATGTACAAGGCAATACAACAAAATCTAAAAGAGTAGGATACAAATACAGTAAGATACGTGAATAAATATACTTTATATTTTAAGATGCGATAAGATAAAATTGAGATGACATAGATATATTTAAAAATAAAAAATAATCACATAAACAAACCTATTGTAAATTACAATTAAATAGATAGTACGAAATACCTAAACAAATCAATAAATCTTAGTTGCCCAAAAGATCATGTAAACTTCATTATTCAAGTATTTCAATGGATAAGTCATCTGAAATATAAAAAAATTACAAACTGTACTTGATATTCAAAAAGAGGTTATGCTGCTCTAATATCATGTTAATCATCAATTACTCTAAAAATATAAGTTTTTAGGGAGGTTATAACTTAAGACATCAGTAAAACTCATTTCATGATTATTAAAATCCAGATCTAGATTGTAGGATCTTACGATTCGGTACAAAACCAGTCGATAAGAGTCTCTAACGAACTCCCTAATGCATAGAATCCTAATGAATCGTGATCATAATCTTATAGATCATAAGAACCCGATCCAAAGTGCAAGTTCACCAATCCAAGTTGTAGGTTTTTTTTCTAGGCACATTTAGTTATTGAGCTAACCCAATTCATAGTTGATGTTTCAATATAAAAGATTGAATCCAAATGTGACCATCTTATATAATTTTCAGTCTATTGGGAAGTTTGACAATGAGAAAAGCTACAGAAAGTTCTCTTCGTTATAGAAAGCTCCATTCATCCGTGGTCTCTCTCATTGTAAAGTTAAAAACAACGGCTACACTTGATCTACTCTTTCAGCGAGGGATCATAGTCATATAGTCTTCTTTTTCATTTTCTTCCATTTTTTTTTCCTGTTTGAATGTCAACCACTCAAATTTTATTTTTGAGTAAGTATCAAACAGTCAAAGTTGTTCATTCAAATGCCTCTCAACTTTCCTCTCTCCTCTATCCATCTCTCTCTGAAAGTTAAGATCACAATACTTCAATCTTACTATTCCCTTTTACAAGATAAACAATACACCTTTAAGTTTTAACCCTCTTTAATTAAAATCATATCTCTAAGTTTCATATTTGCCATAATATTTCTATTTGCATATATACTAGGTTTGTTTAATTCTTATCTTTAACCATTCTTATCCTTGCATATATTTCTCGTCTCATTTTTTCAATTAATAGGATCTTATGATTCTCAATCTGATCCTCCGACCTCAATCCTTTAGCCTCCCTAATCAATCCAAGGTAGGATCCCAATTTTAAAAAACTTGATTCATTTGTGAAGCAAAATATTTCACTTCCATAGAATTATGTTCAAACACGAGGAATGATTAGCACGATTGACAAAATCCAAGGTATCCATCAACTGGACAGATCGTAAGCTTAGGCTACATAAGAAGTTTTTTAACTCATTTGGAAGCTCTTTCCTTGTCCAGCATATCAACTGAAAACAAGAATCTAAATTTAATTAATTGAAATGACCAAAATGTTTGAATTTCCATGGAAATCAAATAAAAATGGCAATTGAATGTTTCAAAGTGTTTCAGAAAGTTCTAAGGTGTTTTGCTATATTTTGGCACATGTTTTGGAATGCTTCAAAAACAGAGTTTTTGAATTTCTTGTATGTTCATTTTTTTTTTTTTTTGAAACATGTCCTTTTCTGAACCGATTAAAACTATTTACCGAAACGAAATTTGATCCTTAACTGAAGAACAGCCTATTGATGGGGATCAAAAATAAGTTAGATAAAGCTAGAAACTGAAGATTACAGTTTAGAATTTATTCTAGTATTGTGAAATTTAGGATTACAGTTTATAATTTATTTTTGTATTATTGTGAAATTTAGGATCTATGGGTTCATTTCATAAATTTGGATTTTATATATTGTTATGTTCTATTTTTGGTGTGTGTTAACTAGGTTTTTGGGGTTTGGAATAAAAAGGGCAAATATGTATGATCTAAAGAAGCCTTGATATAGAATGGGATTACGAATTGCATGGGAGGTGTTTCAATCCTTTTTTTTCTTAGTACTAAGTAAGGTGATTTTTTCACTTCGTCCTGAGTTTCTCTCTCTTTTTTGGAGCATTCTCCAGCTAATTGATATTCTTGTTCTCGTCTTGCATCACCTATTAAGATGAGCTGATTTATAGACTTCTTGGGACTCTAACTCACAGTATACCTCAGAGTCCACTCCAAAGTTTGTCATAAGATACACAGCGAAGCTCATGACACAAATTTGGAATTTGTATAGTGATTAAACTAATGGGCAATGGGACCATCTAAGTGGGACATGAACACAGCACCTTGCCACTGCTGGACAATCAAGACATATTCAATGGCTGCTTGAGCTTTTTCCATTACAATAAGACGAAAACAGGAAGAATAAAGGGATCTGTAAGCATAAATCTCCCATGATAGGAGAAAGTTTGTAGGGAAAGATAAATAAATATATATATATATAGTAAATGATATAAGAATATCAATCATACCAAAAACTAAATATGATGCAGAGTGCATAGGTGTAAGTCGTCACCTCAAGTTCTTCCGTCTTCTCTTTGGCCAGGATTTTCTCAAGCTCATCTCTTGATATTAATTTGCCATGCTGAACAGAATTGTTATACACCCAATATGAGGGAATAATTCAGTATGTTAACTTATTGAGACTTTACTTGAATACAAATACTGCAGCTAACAATCATATTTGTTTAGTAATTCATGTTAGGAGTCAGGATTAAAATAAGTCGTGTTTATATATGGGGGTGTGGAGGGGGGGGGAGGGAGAGAGAGAGAGAGAGAGAGAGAGGTGGTGGACGTGGAGAAGAGTACAGAGACCATTCTGACAAGCATAAGGACAATACACCAAACACAGTGCACTTTATGAGCGGCACTACAGCAAACATGATGAAATACAGAATAATGAAGCTTTTTTGTCCTGGCATTCCCAAGGTCACTCCTAATGAAGTTATCTTTCACGCTATCTAATCAGAAGTATCCAGTGAAGGCAAAGTTGAAGAGCATAACAGCAAAGCTGCAGAAGCTGAACGCATTCAACAACAGCCACCATTTGGCAACCATGTGAATCTGTCATTCAGTTATAACATTAGGTAATAAAGCAGAAGAGGTCTGATTTCAGAAATACTTGTAGTTGAATATTTTGGGCCTATCAAATGATGAAACTGATTGACAATCTAAACTTCACAGTTCACATTAATTAATTTGGATCAGATAAAAGTCATGCTCTCAAACGCACTAAATCTAAAACAAAATCTATTATTAGTGCTTGGCGTGCCTGTCAAGTCAGTTTTTATATACTTTGGAAATACAGTTCTTAAATGTCAACTTGCGCACCATAATGTTTCATTGGAATCTTGACAAATGTTGTGGCCCCAAATAAATAGATTATGTTCTTCGGAGAAAGGTGTTGTTTCAAGTCCTTAAAATCATGGAATCGAGACATAAGGGCTCTTGATGTATAGGTACAACTACTCAATGGTACATACGGATCATATACACACCAAACATGAAGGGCCTCAGAACATTAAAGCATAAAGCAACTTATTGCCTAAAATAAACTTAATAAAAAATTCTAAAAAAACATTAGATGATGGATAAATGACTTGAGAATTGAACATTTAGAGTTTTTAGCATTAACCTCTTTAAGATAAGCCAGCATATTTGGTGTGGGTTCGTGAAAATCTGGACCCCGGAAATCAATCACCTCATTTGGATCTTGAATGTAGTTAATAGTTGGGTAAACTGGATCTCCACCCCATACTGCAAGAGGCCAACAGGTTATTGAAGTGCCAACCACAGTAAAAAAGGTCAAGCAAACGGGGAAACATGACGCAAATTCAACATCTTTTTGCATCTACTAATAAATAGAACTGGAAGTATCACAAGTACAACAAAATGAAATATTAGTTTTATTAACTAATAGTCTACCATAATGAAAATAAGGAGAGGATAAAGTGGAAACGTGTAACTCGCACAGCAAGGGTAGAGGACAGTGTAATGTGGTATGAAGGCACAAGAAAAAACCCACTAAATCTCTCAAGATGAAGCTATGCTTACTGATCCCAAAAAACTATTAAAAGAGAAGAAATGACATATATACATACAAATAGAAAAATAAAGACAGAAGGAAGAGGGAGGAGGGCAGCAGGTAATGATATCAATAGAGTGAATAACTCATACCACCCCAGCTGATTTATCTGGTGCACAAAGATTGTCATTATTAACAAGTTACATAGAATAGCCAGAGTAGAAATCAACAAAAGAAAAGAGAAGCAATAGAACATTAACTTAATTTAAAATGCTTCATGACTAAATTAGAATGATTTTCAGTATGAAGGAAAACCAAAAGAAAGATGTCTGTAATCTGCAAACTTATCGACTTTGAAGTAAATACTTTGCTTTATTTGATCCTCCCGCATTCGCATTGCCAATGGATCCCTGCGGATACGAATATCAGTCCCCATCATTATGCGGTACTCCCGATCAGTTTGATGTGTGAACATTTCAATGAGTTGGGTGTTCTCATCTTCCCCAGTCTCTTCAAAATGTTTTTGAACAGCTTCACGTGAAGTGTCTCTCTTCCATGCTTTTACCCATTCCGAGTAGTATGCTATTGGACCTATTCTTTCTAGTCTTTCTTGTTCAGCCTGTAGCCTATGAAAACTAACAATTAGCCTGCAATTTTCATTTTGAATATCAAAATACACCAGCAAATCTCTTATTATTGGCTTAACAGCTCAGAGTCCAAGTAAAGATGTTACTAAAAAATGACAGGAAAAAGGTAAAAGCACAAACAATCCCTTATGCTTTTAATCACATATTATGTTAAGTATCACAGTTTTTGGCAGATCTTTTAAAAGGAGCTTAACAAATTCCAAAGTGGTCTAAGAAGCTAACTATGCAACAAGAATCTCACATCCACGGAGTGTAGATCCTCATACTCTATTCAATTCAAGATGCAACAAAATGAAAGAGAGAAAGGTAAAAGCACAAATGATCTCGTATGCTTTTAATCATAAATCATCCAACTCAAATCCAATTGGTCACAAGAGGAGAGGCCCTCTCACTATACAAACTCACCTTGGATGATCCTAATCATTCAATATGGGATACAATCTCTCTTTATACTCTCCCTCAGGTGAAAACCAGGCTCACACGTGGGACTAACAAACGAACAATCAAACAAATTTATTGCGAAATTCAAATGGGTAAGTGATGTAGATCGTATTAGGGATGAGATGGAAAGAAGAAGAAGGAGATGAGAATAGAGAATATTTAAAAAGAAGCTTCAATATCAATAATCAATAATCAAAGTCTACCAAAACAAATAAAATATCGCCTATATATATATATATAGGGAGACCACAAATCTTAAAAGAACTCTAAAAGAAATAAATAGTCAAAATGACAACTAAACCCCTGAAAAGCATAATGACAAATAACTCATAATCCTTACGCATACGCCTACTATAACGAAATATAATCCGATTCCTATCATTTCCCCCCGGCTGAAAAGAACTCGCCTCCGGAGAGATACGATCATGATAATGCTCTAGAAGATCAGGTCAAGCCGACGAAACTCCTCCTCAGTAATCCATGAATCATCAGTCTCTGGACGATCTCTCCACCAAATAAGATAACGACGATATCCTCCATCCGAGGAGCCCACAATCTGATCATCAAGTACATCTGCGATCTGGTCATACAACTGTGGTGAAAACAGTGGAAGAATACGAATTGTAGTTGATGCTAATGACGAAGCAAGTCCACCGGTAGGAACACCTGCTGGAAACATAGGAGGCTCAAAGTACCATGATAAGGAAACAAGTCCTCCACATTAAAAATAGGACTAATACTCATATTCGAAGGTAAGTCAAGGTAATATGCATTAGGTCCAAGTTTACGAAGAATACGAAAAGGGCCAGTGGCTCGAGTATGTAACTTTTTGAAAGAATTTTTAGGGTAACGTTCAGGACGCACACAAATCATGACATAGTCCCACAATAAATTCTTTATTCCTATGATGAACATCTGTAGCCAATTTATAATTCTCATTACTTAATGTAACTTTCTGTCTTATGTAGGCATGCAAGTCATGAATATGCTGGACAAAAGCTTCGACTGAGTGTGAGGGGTAGGAATCAGGAAGTAAAGGTAATAAATCAATGGGCTATCTAGGAAAATGGCCATAAACAATCTCAAAAGGGAATAGACTAGTCGACCTGTTAACGGAATTATTATAGGCAAATTCAGCAGTAGGCAACAACAAATCCCAATTTCCCATCTTCTCACCCATTAGACACCTAAGCAAATCTCCTAAGCTACGATTGACTACCTCAGTTTGAGGATGAAAGGCAGAGGAAAACTTAAGACTACTTCCAAAGAGTTTCCAAAGTGTATTCCAAAAATAACTCGTAAACTTGACATCCCTATCAGACACAATAGAAATAGGCAACCCATGTAGTCGGACGAGCTCTCTAAAAAATAACTTTGCTACATATGAGGCATCAGTAGACTTAGTACAAGAAATGAAATGGGCCATCTTAGAAAACCTATCCATGACAACTAGAATGGAATCATGATTACGGGTTGTTTTAGGCAATCCTAAGACAAAGTCCATACTAAGGTCTCTCCATGCTGTGTGTGGAACTGGTAATGGTGTGTACAACCCTGTGTTTTGTTTCCTAGCCTTTGCTAATTGATAAGTGCGACACTGTGCCACTATCCTAATAATGTCATGTCTCAAAGTGGGCCAATAAAACCTATCCTCAACAAGTGCAAATGTCTTATCCCTACCAAAGTGGCCTGCCAAA